>CM076581.1:1501031854-1501321642 GCA_034641835.2 Pinus albicaulis
AGGAGGAGCTTCCGGATGTGGATCAGCCACAAGAGGAGGTTCAGGAGGTGGAAGAAACCACCCAGGCAGCGCCAACCATCAGAGGGCGCATGCGCACTACAGAAGCTGAGCGACTGGCTCGGGATGCAGAGAAGGTTGTAGGACCACCTCCAGCACAGCGCAGACAGAGACAGTCACCGGATCGGTACACTGGATACATGGCTCTTATGAGTCAATGTGTTGTGACAGAGCCATCCTCTTTTGAGGAAGCTGTGGAGGAACCCGCATGGGTTGATGCCATGATCGAAGAATATGATTCGATCATCAGGAACAGTGCATGGGAGATTTTCCCAAGACCGGTGGGGAAATCAGTGGTGGGTTCGCGATGGATCTACAAAGTGAAGCAGGCGGCTGACGGGAGTGTGGAGAAGTACAAGGCGAGATTTGTCGCCCGTGGCTTCTCACAGATCGAGGGGATCGATTATGAGGAGACCTTTGCACCTGTCGCAAGGTACTCTTCCATACGGATGATCCTAGCTCTCTCAGCGCAGATGGGATGGCACATCCATCAGATGGATGTGAAGACTGCGTTCCTCAACGGAGTCATTGAGGAGGAGGTGTACATAGAGTAGCCTGAAGGTTTCGAGATCTTCAGCAGTGAGTCACATGTTTGCCGACTCAAGAAAGCACTGTACGGGCTGAAGCAAGCACCTCGTGCTTGGTACATACGGATAGACAGTTATTTCACCGGGCTTGGATTTTCCAAGAGTGAGGCGGATCCTAACCTGTACCAGATTGTGGTGGAGGGGAAGCTGCTGATCATTGTATTGTATGTAGATGATCTGATTTTGACGGGTGATGAGATGTTGATACTTTCATGCAAGGAGGACCTTGCTAGAGAGTTCGAGATGAAGGACTTGGGCCTCCTTCATTATTTCCTGGGATTGGAGATTTGGCAGCGCAGTGGAGGACTGTTTGTTTCTCAAGGTAAGTATGCCCGGGAGATTCTGGAGAGGTTCGGCATGCATGGCTGCAAGCCTGTTGATACTCCTCTTCCTGGTGGTTGGAGGAAGGAGGATGCTACTTCAGCGGAGGTAGTGGATGCCACTGTCTATCGACAGTTGGTGGGGTCGCTTATGTATCTGTTCAATACACGACCCGATATATGCTATGTTGTTAACCAGCTTTCGCAAGCTATGGTTAAGCCTACCAAGCTCTTCTGGAAGGCAGGCAAGCATGTATTGCGTTATCTTAGAGGCACATCGGGATATGGCTTGTGGTACAGACAGGAGGATGGGGTGAAGCTTTGTGGCTTCACGGATGCAGATTGGGTAAGGAGCCCAACGGACAGAAAGAGCACATCTGGAGGGATCTTCAGTATCAGGTCGACAGAATTTTCTTGGTACAGCAGGAAGCAGAGATCCGTGGCACTCAGTTCAGCAGAGGCTGAGTATATGGCAACAAGCTTGGCTGCATGCGAGGCCATATGGATGAGGAAGATTCTGGTCGGGTTGTTCGGGTCACACTTGGAGCCTACTGTGATTTATTGTGATAACCAGAGTTGCATTAAACTCTAGGCTAATCCAGTATTTCATGATAGATCCAAACACATCGACATCAGGTACCATCATATCAGAGATTGTGTGCAGCGGAGAATCATGTTACTTTCATATATTCCCACGAAGGATCAGGATGCTGACATCTTGACGAAGGCGCTCACCAGGAGAAAATTCGAATTCCACAGAGGCAGGATAGGGGTTGCAGATAATCCATATCTTGTTGAGATGGAGTGTTGAAAATGCAACAAGATGATGGAGCTTAGTGAAATGAAGTCGCCTTCACTAAGTGGGCCCGCAGGCTATTTTTGGCGCAAAGTCTATTTTTAGACATAGGGATCATGGTCTATGAGTTGCAGGATGCTATTTATGGATGATTGGTCGAGTTGGTAAAAATAGATGGACCTCTATTTTTAGACATTGGGTGGTTTCTATTTTTAGACTGTCGAGCTAAAAATAGAACAATCAAATATTATTAACCCTTAATAATATTTAGACTATAAACATTATCTTATCCTCTTGGAGCACTTCAGTTTGATGCTTGGATGTGGCACATGCAGCTGAAAGAAGGAAATACACTTTTCCTAAGGGTTAGTTGAGCTATTGCATGGTTGACTTCAGTTAGAACTCATGTGGCAGAGTTTGGTGGAGTTGATGAGACAGTTGGTGGAGTTGTGTTCGGTTTAGCTTAGTTGAACTAGTTGTATTTAGTCTAACTGACAAATACACTAGTGATGAGTGGTGTGAATTAATTATTAATTAATTCACTAACTATTAACTCATAAATCAACTAAAGAACACATCAGTTAACTGCAATGCATGGACAGTTCAGTGGAGACCAGTGTTAGAGGTGGGTGAAAGGGTGTGTGTGACTATCAGTTGTGACCATGATTGTGCATGAGATTTGCACACCAATTGATGGAGATTTCCAATGAGGATTGCGCAGTTGGAGCTAGTGGGATTCAAACTTGGATCTCATTCATTACTCACTTGGGTTGCGCAGTAGAGGCAGACAGACTTGTGGAAAAGATTTGAACCCCTGACTTGTTCAAATCTCAAATAGTTTGTGTGTAGCTTTTGGAGATAGTACTGAGTACTTGTGAGGAGTATTGTGCTATGTATTGTTATTAATGCGTAAGATGATGGAGATAGAGCTTGGTGAAATGAATTTGCCTTCACCAAAGTCGCCTTCACCAAGTGGGCCCGCAGGCGAATTCTGGCGCAAAGTCTATTTTTAGACTATGTCTATTTTTAGACATATGGAGCATGGTTCGTGGATTCCATTTTGAGATTCTTGGAGCATTGGTCATGTTGGTAAAAATATATGAGACTCTATTTTTTAGGTCGAAGAGGTCGAAGGCTATTTTTAGACTGCCTCTCCTAAAAATAGGGAAGTCAAATATTATTTACCCTTAATAATATTTGGACTCTAAACAACAGTTTACTCTCTTGGAGCACTTCAGTTTGAGTTACGGATGTGGCACATGCAACTACCAGAAGGAAATACACTTTTCTTATGGGGTATTGAGCTCATGCATGGTTGACTTCAGTTAGGACTTCAGTGGTAGAAGTTTGGTGGAGTTAATGAGACAGATAGTGGAGTTGTGTTCTGTTTATTTTAGTTGAACTAGTTGAGATTAGTTTAACTAGCTAATCAATTAGTTATGAGTGGAGTGAATTAAATATTATTTAATTCATTAATTAGTAACTCATTATTCAACTCAATAACACATCAGTTCACTACAATGCATGATCAGTTCAGTGGAGACCAGTGAAAGAGGTAGATGAAAGGGTGGAGTTAGCTATCAGTGGCGACATCAGTTGTGCATGAGATTTGCACCACACTTGGAGGATTTGTCCATGAAAATTGTGCAGTCAAGCCAAGGAGATTCGAACCTTGGATCTCTATATAGACAGGCCTGGATTGCACAATAGAGGCAAGGCAATTGGCGGTGAGTTTTGAACCAGTAACCTGTTCAAAACTGAGCTAGATTGTGGGTAACTTCATGAGAAAGTACTGAGTACTTGTGAGGAGTATTGTACTGAGTTAGTTACTTGATTTCTCCATTATAATATACACAATAGCTGCGGGGTTTTCAGCTATAAGCTTTCCCCATACATACTGTGTTAATGTGTATGATGATTTGATGTGTTATGGCTTGATTTTATTTTCGCATGTGTGATGATCTGAGTTGGTTGAGTGGAAGAGATTATGTGTTGTGTATGAAGTTCAAATAGTATGTGACCAGGATAGTCTCGGTGGATAATTAATCATTATTCAAAGAAATTTCGCGCATTGTTACATGTTCTCTATCATTATAATATACAGATAGTTTGGGGTTTTCAGCTATTGCTTTCCCCATTACATATTGTGTTGATATGTGTGCTTGATTGTGTTTTAATGAGCACATGCGACTGCTTTCTATTTCCACATATTGATGATCAATTGTAGAAGATATTATGTATTATGCATGAAGCTTTAATATTGTGTAATCAGGATAATATCAGTGAATAATTAAGCAAATTATTCGAATTTCTACATTATGTGTTTTTTGTGCTTGTGTTTTTCCACGTATTTTATGTGTTTCATTGCTCTGTAATATATAATTTTCTAACAACTGGTATCAAAACCGAAGGTCTCTTTGGTTGATAAACTCGCAGGAAGAAGGGTTCCTGGTTCGAGTGGGAGCAATGGCAGAAGATGGTAAATTTAGGGTCGAGAAATTTAACGGCCAAAACATCCCGCTGTGGAAGATGCAGATGGAAGATTATCTATATTAGAAAGATTTGTACCTACCATTGAGCGGAAAAAAAAAGAATCCGACGGCTATGACAAACGTAGAATGGGATATTCTCGATAGAAAGGCACTCAGAATAGTACTATTGTGCCTCGCAGTGTCTGTAGCATTCAATATTTCGAAGGAAACAACAACAGAGGCTTTGATTAAGGCATTGGTGAAATTATATGAAAAAAACTCGGCCTCAAACAAGGTATTTATTTTGAAACGTTTATTTAATATGAAGATGTCAGAAGGTGGATCTGTTGCAGAACATTTAAATTATTTTAATATAGTTACCAGTCAGTTAAGTTCTGTAGGGGTAAACTTTGATGATGAAGTTAGGGCTCTTTTATTTCTGTGCTCATTTCCAGAAATTAGGAATGGTTTAGTTATGGCCATTAGTAACTCTGTCTCTGGATCTAGTACTTTAAAGTTTGATGATGTTGTCGGTGATATCCTTAGCGAGGAAATGCGATGGAAAAGCTCCGGTGTGACATCGGGTAATTCTTTGAGTGCAGAGTCTAGGGGAAGAAAAATGGAAAGAGGAAAGAGCTCAGGATATTGCAGTAAATCAAGGAAATGAAGATCGAAGTCCAGATTGGGGATAGTGTGCTGGAAATGCGGAAAGAAAGGAACCCTAAAGAAAGACTGTAGATCTCGGAAGGGAAAAGAAGGAGACGCACTACAAGAAAACAATCATGAAGAAAATGCGACAGGTGATGTGATACAAGATACTTTGATTCTTTCTTTCGAAAATGTTACTAATTCCTAGGTGGTAGATTCAGGGGCCTCATTCCATGCCACACCTGATAAGAAATATTTTCATGAATATGTTCAAGGATATTTTGGACAAGTTCGTTTGGGTGACGATAAACTGTGTAAAATTGTTGGAATGGGTAAAGTTCTTGTAGAACAACAGAATGGAAACCAATGTCTATTAAAGGAGGTAAGGCATGTTTCAGATTTGAAGAAAAATATTATTTCAACAGGGAAGTTAGGCAGTGAAGGTTGTGTGACAACTTTCACAGATAAAACTTGGAAGGTCACCAAAGGAGCCCTAGTAATAGCAAAAGGCGAAAAGGTTGGTACATTATATTTATGCAATGGTATTTATAACTCTGTTAATTCTTTAACTTCCAAAGGAGAAAATGCAGCAGTATGGCATCATAGGCTCGGACACATGAGTGAGAAGGGGATGAACATTCTTCACTCAAGAAATTTGTTGTCGGGTTTGAAGAATGTTGATTTGGATTTCTATGAGAATTGCATTTATGGAAAACAGAAGAGAGTCAGATTTCTCAGAGTTGGGAAAGAAAATAAGAGCAAAAAATTAGAGCTTGTGCATGCAGATGTATGGGGACCTGCTCAGTTATCATCTCTCGTTGGTTCTCGTTATTATGTTACTTTTATTGATGATGCAACTAGAAAGAAAGTTTGACAGTTTTATGATGTTATGGAGGTGAATATTGCAGAAAATAGTTTGATAGGTACTGTTCAAAGCATGGAATTCACAGAGAGAAGACAGTTCCAAGAAAACCACAAGAAAATGGTGTGTCAGAAAGGATGAACAGAACAATCATGGAGCTTGCAAGGTGCATGAGGTTGCATGCAGGATTGCCTTTACAATTTTTGGCAAATGTTGTAGATACTATTGTTTATATAATAAACAGAGGGCATTCAAGTTCCTTGGATGGTGGTATTCTAGAGGAAGCATGGATAGGTAAAAAGGTAAACTACTCTTTTTTAAATCCTTTTGGTTGTGAGGCCTCTGTCCACATTAATAAAGAAAATAGAACAAATCTTGAGGCAAAATAAAATAAATGTACCTTTATTGGATATGGTGTTAATGATTTTGGTTATCGCTTATATGATTATGAAATCACAAAATCATTAGGAGCGGAGATGTTATATTCAATGAAAAGGTATTGTATAAGAATCGGTTGCAGGAAAAGAAACAGGAAAAGGAAAACAAAGAATACAAAGTTCTTGATGAGATCACAGAAAAGGTGAAGGTGCCTGAAAATAATAATAATCAACAGCCACAACAACAGAAACCACCACAATAGTAATAGTCACCTCAAACACCTGAAAGTGGTGATAGAAGATATACCAGTATAAGTAGACCCCCTGAACGATAATCTCCTTCATTATATTATTTATTGCTGACTGATTCTCGTGAACCCGAATGTTATGAAGAAGAAATGCAAGTTGAAATCAAGAAGAAGTGGGAGCTATCCATGGAAGAAGAAATGTACTCCTTAATGCATAACCAGACTTGGGACTTAGTCAGGTTTCCTGCAGGAAAAACTACATTGCAGAATAAATGGGTTTACATGTTGAAGGAAGAAGATGGAGGAAAACAGAGGTACAAAGCTAGACTTGTGGTGAAGGGGTTTGCACAAAAGAAAGGTATTGATTTTGATGAAATATTTTCTCCTGTTGTTAAGATGACTTCAATCAGAACTATTTTAAATTTTGTAGCAGCGAAAGATTTACATCTTGAACAGATAGATGTAAAGACAGCATTTCTCCATGGAGATTTGGAGGAAGATATCTATATGGAGCAACCAGAAGGATATGAGGTCAAAGGGAAAGAAACATTAGTGTGCAGGTTAAAGAAGAGCTTGTATGGCTTAAAACAATCTCCAAGGTAGTGGTATCTAAAATTTGACAAGTTTATGTCTGAACAAGGTTATACTAGATGTCACTCTGATCATTGTGTTTATCTGAAAAACCAAAATGATGGTAGCTATATTAAATTGTTATTGTATGTAGATGACATGCTTGTTGCAGGTCTAACATGCAGGAAATAAGTGTGCTTAAAATAAAATTGGCAAATTCATTTACAATGAAGCATTTGGGAGCTGCAAAACAAATCCTTGGTATGAGAATAACTAGATATAGGAAAAATCGTAAATTAACACTATCTCAGAATGTGTACATATAAAAGGTCTTGAAAAGATTTAATATGTAGAATGCAAAACTATTTAGTACACTTTTGCTAGCCATTTAAAACTCAGTAAGGAGATGTGCCCCAAGACCCAAGAAGAAATGGACTATATGTCTAAAGTTCCATATGCATCAGCAGTTGGAAGCTTAATGTATGCAATGGTCTGCACAAGGCCTGGTATTGCACATGCAGCGGGAGTTGTAAGAAAGTACATGAACAATCTAGGAAAAGAACATTGGATAGCAGTGAAATGGATTCTCAGATATTTGAGAGGTACCACAAATCAAGCATTATGCTTTTGTGACTCAAACATTAATCTACAGGGATATGTTGATGCAAATATGGTAGGTGACAGAGATAACAGGAGGAGCACTACATGGTATGTATTTACTGTAGGTGGAACAGTTGTTAGTTGGGTTTCAAACATCTAAAGTGTTGTTGCAATTTCAACAACGGAAGCAGAGTATGTTGCTGCTACAGAGGCTAGTAAAAAAATGATTTGGTTACAAAGGTTTATGGATGAATTGGGTAAGAAGCATGATATGGGCACGTTATACAATGATAGCCAAAGTGCCATTCATCTTTCAAAGAACTCAGCATTTTATTCCAGGACCAAACACATACAGCTCAAGTACCATTTCATATGGTCAACACTGGAAGATGGAGAGTTGAAGCTGGAAAAGATAAACACTAGCCAGAATCCCGCAGATATTATAACAAAATTTTTAACCAGGGAGAAACTAAGATTATGCTCAGTTTCAATTGGTCTTCAAGGATGACGATGAAGATGAGAAATAGCCAGGTCCAAAGAGGAGTCATTGTCCAGCAAATGAAGCAGTGGTGGAGTTACTACAATCAGTCTCCAAGTGGGAGATTGTTGGGTGTCGAGCCTGATTATCTTGTTTATTTTGTATCATGGCATTGGACCCCTATACCTTAATGGGGTGGCAACACCACGCATAATTAAACACTGTCTGGGGGGTCCAAGGGGCCCAAATGTGACTTTATGGAGCCCCCCCCTGGTGGGGGGTTTTGGTCGTAGTGCCCCCGAAACTAAAAACAAATGTAAAATTTCCTTGTAAATGTATATTAATTTCTAGTCAATCTGGGTTGTTCATTCGGCGGATGATCTGAGGGTAGAAGTTATGCTTAGTTTAGGGTTTTTGCCCTAGAAGGTAACCACTCACTTTGTATGAGGGTATTGTATTGCGGTTGTGTATTTGCATGTGTATTCTCAGAGCGAGAAACAGATAGGGAGACTGTGAGATAGAACAGAGGATATTACAGTGGATTTGCTATAGGTTGTGTCTCTTCATTTTGTTGGATAATGGAAAGGAAGGACTGGCTGTTCAAGGTGGACATAGTCGAAACTGGGTGAACCACATATATTTGTGTCTCTCTGGTTTTATGTGTCGCATTTATCTGTAATATATAATTTTCTAACAACTATTATCAGAGCCGAAGGTCTATTTGGCTGATAAACTCGCAGGAAGAAGGGTTCCTAGTTCGAGTGGGAGCAATGGTGGAAGATGGTAAATTTAGGGTCGAGAAATTTAACGGCTAAAACTTCCCACTGTGGAAGATGCAGATGGAATATTATCCGTATCAGAAATATTTGTACCTACCATTGAGCAGAAAAACAAAGAAGTTGATGGCTATAATAGACACAGATTGGGAGATTCGCAATAGAAAGGCACTCGGAACAGTACAGTTGTGCCTTGCAGCATCGGTAGCTTTCAATATTTCGAAGGAAACAACAATAGAGGGTTTGATTAAGGCACTGGTGAAATTATATGAAAAACCCTCGGCCTCAAACAAGGTATTTCTTATGAAATGTTTATTTAATATGAAGATGTCAGAAGGTGGATCTGTTGCAGAACATTTAAATTATTTTAATACAGTTACCAGTCAGTTAAGTTCTGTAAGGGAAAACTTTGATGATGAAGTTAGGGCTCTTTTATTTCTATGCTCATTGCCAGAAATTTGCAATGGTTTAGTTATGGCCATTAGTATCTCTGTCTCTGGATCTAGTACTTTAAAATTTGATGATGTTGTTGGTGTTATCCTTAGCAAGGAAATGCGACGGAAAATCTCAGGTGAGACATCGAGTAATGCTTTGAGTGCAGAGTCTAGGGGAAGAAAAATGGAAAGAGGAAAGAGCTCAAGATATCGCAGTAAATCAAGGAAAGGCAGATCCAAGTCCAGACCGGGGATAGTGTGCTAGAAATGCGGAAAGAAAAGACACCTAAAGAAATACTGTAGATCTCGGAAGGGAAAAGAAGGAGACGCACAACAAGAAAACAATCATGAATAAAATGTGACAGGTGATGTGTTAAAATATGTTTTGATTATTTCTTTCAAAAATTTTACTAATTCCTGGGTGGTAGATTTAGGGGCCTCATTCCCTGCCACACCTAATAACAAATATTTTCATGACTATGTTCAAGGAGATTTTGGACAAGTTCGTTTGGGTGATGATAAACCCTATAAAATTGTTGGAATGCGTAAATTTCTTGTAAAACAACAAAATGGAAACCAATGGATATTAAAGAAGGTAAGGCATGTTCCAGATCTGAAGAAAAATATGATTTCAATAGGGCAGTTAGGCAGTGAAGGTTGTGTGACAACTCTCACAGATAAAACTTGGAAGGTCACCAAAGGAGCCCTAGTAATAGCAAAAGGCGAAAAGGTTTGTACATTGTATTTATGCAATGGTATTTCTAACTCTGTTAATGCTTTAACTTCCAAAGGAGCAGATGCAGCATTATGGTATCATAGACTCAGACACATGAGTGAGAAGGGGATGAAGATTCTTCACTCAATAATTTGTTGTCGAGTTTGAAGAATGTTGATTTGGATTTTTGTGAGAATTGCATTTATGGAAAACAAAAGAGATTCAGATTTCTTAGAGTTGGGAAAGAAAAGAAGAGCGAGAAAATAGAGCTTGTGCATACATATGTATGGTGACCTTCTCAGGTATCATCTCTCGGTGGCTCTCGTTATTATGTTACTTTTATTGATGATGCAACTAGAAAGACTTGGACTTATTGTATTCAGACTAAATCTGATGTATTTGATACTTTCAAGAAATGGAAAGCTTTGGTTGAGATTGAGACGGGAAAGAAGTTGAAGTGTCTCACATCAGATAATGGAGGTGAATATTGCAGTAAAGAGTTTGATAGGTACTATTCAGAGCATGGAATTCGCAGAGGGAAGACAATTCCAAGAGCACCACAAGAAAATGGTATGACAGAAAGGATGAATAGAACAATCACAGAGCGTGCAATGTGCATGAAATTGCATGCAGGATTGCATTTACAATTTGGGCAGATGTTGTATATATTGCTGTTTATTTAATAAACAGATGGCCTTCAAGTTCCTTGGATGGTGGTATTCTAGAGGAAGCATGGACAGGTAAAAAGGTAAACTACTCTTTTTTAAATCCTTTTGCTTGTGAGGCCTTTGTCCATTTTAATAAAGAAAATAGAACAAACCTTGAGGAAAAATCAAATAAATGTACGTTTATTGGATATGGTGTTAATGATTTTGGTTATCGCTGATATGATTATGAAAATCACAAAATCATTAGGAGCAGATATATTATATTCAATGAAAAGGTCTTGTATAATAATCAGTTGCAGGAAAAGAAATAGGAAAAGGAAAACAAAGAATGCACAGTTCTTCATGAGATCACAAAAAAGGTAAAGGTGTGTGAAAATAATAATAATTAACAGCCACAGAAACAACAACCACCACAACAGCAACAGGCACCTCAAACACTTGAAAGTGGTGTTAGAATATCTACTAGGATAAGTAGACCCCCTGAACGATACTCTCCTTCATTATATTATTTATTGTTGACTGATTCTAGTGAACCTGAATGTTATGAAGAAGCAATGCAGCTTGAAAATAGGAAGAAGTGGGAGCTAGCCATGGAAGAAGAGATGGACTCCTTAATGCATAACAAGACTTGGGACTTAGTCAGGTTGCCTATACGAAAAACTACATTGTAGAATAAATGGGTTTACAGGCTAAAGGAAGAAGATGGAGGAAAACAAAGGTACAAAGCTAGACTTGTGGTGAAGGGGTTTGCGCAAAAGAAAGGTATTGATTTTGATGAAATATTTTCTCCTGTTGTTAAGATGAATTCAATCAGAACTATTTTAAGTCTTGTAGCAGCGAAAGATTTACATCTTGAACAGTTAGATGTAAAGACAACATTTCTCCATGGAGATTTGGAGGAAGAGATCTATATGGAGAAACCAGAAGATATGAGGTCAAAGGGAAAGAAAAATTAGTGTGTAGGTTAATGAAGAGCTTGTATTGCTTAAAACAAGCTCCAAGGCAGTGGTATCTAAAATTTGACAAGTTTATGTCTGAGCAAGGTTATACTAGATGTCACTTTGATCATTGTCTTTATCTAAAAAAACAAAATGATGGAAGCTATATTATATTGTTATTGTATGTAGATGACATGCTTGTTGCAGGGTCTAGCATGTAGGAAATAAATGTGCTTAAAATAAAATTGTAAAATTCATTTGCAATGAAGGATTTGGGAGCTACAAAACAAATCCTTGGTATGACAATAGCTAGAGACAGGAAAAATCGCAAATTAACACAGTCTAAGAATGAGTACATATAAAAGGTGTTGAAAATATTTAATATGCAGAATGAAAAACCAGTTAATACACCTTTTTCTAGCCATCTCAAACTCAGCAAGGAGATGTGCCCCAAGACCCAAGAAAAAATGGACTATATATCTAAAGTTCCATATGCATCAGCAGTTGGAAGCTTAATGTATGCAATGGTCTGCACAAGGCCTAATATTGCACATGTAGTGGGAATTGTAAGCAGGTACATGAACAATCCAGGAAAAGAACATTGGATGGCAGTGAAATGGATTCTCAGATATTTGAGAGGTACCACAATTCAAGCATTATGCTTTTGTGGCTCAAACATTGGTCTACAGTGATATGTCGACGCAGATATGGCAGGTGACAGAGATAACAGGAGGAGCACTATATGGTATGTATTTACTGTATGTGGAACAATTGTTATTTGGGTTTCAAAAATCCAAAGTGTTGTTGCACTTTCAACAACAGAAGCAGAGTATGTTGTTGCTATAGAGGCTAGTAAAGAAATGATTTGGTTACAAATGTTTATGGATGAATTGGGTAAGAAGCATGATATGGGTACGTTATAAAGTGATAGCCAAAGTGCCATTCATCTTGCAAAGAACTCAACATTTCATTCTATGACTAAACAAATACAACTCAAGTACCATTTCATACGGTCAGTATTGGAAGATGGAAAGTTGAAGCTGGAAAAGATACACACTAGCCAGAATCCTGCAGATATGATAATAGAAGTTGTAATCAGGGAGAAACTAAGATTATGCTCAGTTTCAATTGGTCTTCAAGGATGACGATGAATATGAGAAACAACCAAGTCCAAAGAGGAGTCATTGTCCAACAAATGAAGTAGCGGTGGAGTTGCTACAATCAGTCTCTAAGTGGGATATTGTTGGGTGTGGAGCCTGATTATCTTCTTTATTTTGTATCACGTTGTTGGACCTGTTGGGGTTCCCATGTTTTGGCAAGTTTGGAAATACCAAAAGATGAGACAACATCAAAACCACTTTCAGACCTCAGGATCTAGCCCTCCAGGGTCCAGAGAGGGATCTCTCTATATAGGAAAAAGTTTTATGTCTTTGAAGAACGAGAGTTAAGATATTAGGCTAGTTATAGGTGCAGGGTTTGTTTGTTTGATTTTGTTTGGTTGTTGGGAATCAGGAAAGAAGGGTTCAATATAAGACAAGGATCAGCAAAGAGGATTTTAGGAAAAGGAGAGATCATTTAGAGAACACTTCGTTTTTAACGCAAATGATTCAGAGGGTTTACTTGCTATTCAATATGCAAGCTTTATTGGGTGTTGGGCCGTGAATACAACCACTTTGTAACACTTATTTCATCCATTTTTACTCTTCTCGATTATATCATTTGTTATAATTTATCATTTAAATCCATTTTATAAATAATTTATGCTCTTATGGATGAATATTGTTTATCTTCCTTTATTTCTAATAAATTGATGATTATGAATTATTTTATCAATGATAGTTTCAATAAGTTGGTTATAACATTATTCACCATTTTTAGCCTCCAAGGTAATTTCCAGATTGAAGATTTGATCATTAAAAGTGCCAACTCAGAAATGCGCTAGAATAAGGAGTGACAGTTTTGTGGTTGAGATTCTGAGCAAATGAAGACGAATCTGGAAAATCTGGAACATGGGTTTTGTCCAGAACGGACCCAATTAACTTTATGAAAGAACGGTTTGCCCAAATTCGTCCTGTGTTGAGAGATTCGCAGAGTTCTTTGAGCACGATTTTCTCAGATCTGTGGTTGCGGCCGTCCTCCAAATCTCAGCTGCAAAGCTAAATTCGCCTTCTTCTTGTTGATCAATTGGTTGGAAACAATCTAATTCTGTAATAGAAATCATGTTGTACTCATCTTTATTGTAACTGCTCTATGATATCTCTTTATTTAAATCAGAACAGAGATCAGAGAGGGGGAGGATTGGAGATACGTTTTTTATGTAATTTTCTGTAAAACATCAGCTTTGATTATTAAGTTTCGTTGAGAACTGGTTCAATGTATTTTTGATCGATGCGTTAATGAAATCTTGGTGATTATTCCACCTCTGTTACTGGATTAGCTTCAAGCGGTGTCCCCTTGGAGGCTAAGGGCCCGGCCCCGGAGGACACTTGCTTCTGTATCACTACGGTTTGATTTCCGCGTGGTTTGTTCATCGTTGTTATTTGATAATCTGATCTACTTTATGAATTGATATTACATGCTCTGTTAAGATTAAATCGTTGAGGTCTTCACAGATAGAATCGTGTATTAACTCTGCATCAAGTTATTAATCCTTTCAGAGTTCATTGCATGTTATTAAGTCTTAACCGAATCTTCTTACTATTCCATTACAGAGCTTTTATATTGAACATTTGTGTCATAGATTCATTTGAGGTAGTGTTCTTCATAATCGTTGGATTCAGAAATAATGATGTTCTGTTTGAGAGCACAGTCGTATTCCTGTTGATTAAGGTTGATCAGATTATTATTCCAGCGTGTTGTGTGCGTTTCAGATTTATTAGTGTTGTTCTATAATTTATCAATAGTTAATGTTGTTCCATTCATATGCTTTGCTTGATTTGCCTTAAGAGTGGGAGATTGTTATTTGATTGCGAAAAGTGCATTTGGATTAATAGATTACGTTTGGTTGCAACTCGCGAGACTTAGTTGTACGATTGCTGTTCCATTCCATATTTGCTGTTCAATTCTTTATTTGCTGTTCCATTTACTCGCATTTGTGTGAGAGACGATCTAAGGCTGTAGTGAGCTTTGGCATTTGCTGTCTAGTCTCCAGATTAATGATCTGTTCCTTGATTACTTTGGGTTACATCAGTTTCCAAAGGGATGAGTTATTGTTACTGGACCCTTGACTGATACATTGCTTATTTTTCCGAATGCATGATTTAAGTCTTAAAGTGCTTTGCTGTAAGTAGATTTTATTTCCAGCTTTCATTTACTTTTGGATTTTGAGCACTATACTGCAAAACATTACTCTTGAATAAATAGCCGCCTCAGACTGAGTACACTCTTGAGATAAAAAGTCGTCCCTGGGTTGATAATTAATGTGAAGGTAATTAGGAGTTAAAAAGACCCTTTTTATCGCTCCACATTTTGGCGCCGTTGCCGGGGAGAGTGTAGCCATTTCTAAAGAGTAGTGTGAATCTGATGAGTGCCTGCTAGGGAAGAGTTGGATCCTAAAAACGGAAGGTAAGAACCTGCGTGCGGAGCATGTACAAGCCCTGCTCCACTGTCCGCTTTCCTAACAGATTTGTTGTTGCCTTGTTGGGTAGAAATAGATGTTTGAATTTTTGTGTGAATGATTAGGAAAAAGATAGAAATTTTTAAAAAAATGGATCACATGATCTCATGCAAGTGGTGATGTAAGCACCACCCATTTCACTAACCGATTGACAGGAACATTTGAAGAAGGAGCCTCGAAGAAACACATGAAGAACATCTTATATTATGGTAAGAAATGGCTCACGTTTCTACTTTTGAATTTCCTATCAAAGATCTAGGAGGAGTGATACAAATGCACATAATTCCCCCATCTTTACCAAATTTTCATGGTTTAGCAAATGAAGATCCAGATACATTCTTATTTGAGTTCGAAATACTTTGTAGAGGATATGATTATTGTAATAATGATCAAAGATTGAAAGTGTTTCCTCTTACTCTAAAAGGAGCAGCTCTCCGATGGTTCATGAGCCTAGGTGGGAATTGCATCCAATCATGGGAGGACATGAAGAACATATTCTTGAAAAAGTACCAAGACTATTGCAAATCCAATGAAGATATTTTCAGTATAATACAAGGGGAAGATGAAAGTTTGGAGGACTATGTAGATCGATTTCAATACAACCTTCAAAAATCAAAATATAAGCATTTGGAAAAAGAGATCTTAAAAACACTCCTTCTTAAAGGAATCAAAGATGAATTTTTAGAACTCTTAAATCTGATAGGAAAAGGTGATGTTTTTCAGTTATCGTATGATGATGTTTGTGAGTTGTGCATAAGGTATTCAAGAGGAATCTCCAAGGCTGGTAAGAATTCTAGAGATGTTTGTTCTTTCTTTTCCAAATCTGCTACAAGAATAGGAGACATAAGAGCTGAAATCAATGATTTACTTGAACATTTTAAAGTTGATTTGATTACCTCTCTAAGTTCAAAATTGGATGCTTTGCAGGTTCATAAAAATCAAGAATTGGATGAAGTGTTTTTCACTCATGACCGAAAGGAGCATACCATAGATGGTTGTTCTTCCTTATCTAGGATGGAAGTAGCATATCAAAGAGGTGAGGAAGCTGCAATAAGGTCAAAACCATGGAAATCATGGCCTACAGGTATGATTCAAAACACTTCATCTTCACTTTCTTACTTGCATAATTCATTATGGAATACTCATGTTCTAGGGCAGCCATGTCAATTTCAATATAACCACCAATCTTATCTACAAGTTTGGCATGGTTCACCTTATGATTGCATGACTACTCTCCCTCATATTGTAGCACAAGCACATTCTCCATATTCTCCACCAGCTCTTTCACAACATCCTGCTTGCATATCAAATTTATCCACTCAACCCAACCAACCACATCATCACAATGCTCCATTCCATACACAATTTCCTGCTCAACTAATTCCACACCCTCACCGCAATAAACCAGTAAAACATACTTACAGTGTTGAACTGCCAAATTTACCCACCCTTCCCACCCATTCTATCTCACATGCGCCATTAGAGAAAACTTACAATGAGATTCAGAATGTTTCAAATTCAAAAATTGTAGAAGTTATGGAAGAAAATGAGTTTACTTCTAGTTTGCATCAACAAACCATTTTAACAGCTCAAGAACTTAATGATATGATGGATATGGGAAATCAAGAAAATAACGGATATATTGAAGATTGGTTTCACTCCATCACTTGTTCGCAACATTGCTCCACACTTCAACAATTTTTGACTCCATCTTTTCAAGGGAAGTTGGCTTCTCATACCTTGATTTTCATTAATATGCATTTTTCAAATTTGGGTATGTGTATACGTGAAGCCTTATTTCGAAAATGGCTCCACTGGAAGTACTCATATACGTAGTCATATTCATTTTTTCAAATAGGTTAGTGTAGAAAATAAAATAAATAAGGGAATAAATAAATGCATTTTGTTTTTTTTATGTAAAACTAGTTGTTTTTTTTGTTGCAACACGCTATCGAAATCAACATCGGTGATAAATATTTCAATTTTTTTGTGTATGTAGATGAATTATATTGCAAATAACAATTCTATAAACACTTATATTTATTTTTTATCACCAATTTGAAAAAATGCTTGAATATCATTTTTTTGGCTTGCGGGCTTGATGAATTTTCTGGAAAAACAGTCGGGACAGTCATGTTTTGAGGGACCAAAAATGAATATTTTTAAAACCTGTTTCTACCCTAGGTAGCCCTTGATGTCTAATTTCTAACCCAATTTGAATCAGTCAATTTGGATTTGAAACGAAAAAGTTAGAACCAAAACATTGACCGGCTGTCTAGTGGGCAGCTCAGGAACAGAGTTGGGACAGTCAGTTTTTGGAGGCCTAAATGAATGAATTTTTAAAACCTGTTTCTATGGTAGATTTCCCTATGAATCTAGTTTACAATGCAATTGGAATGACTCATTTTCGATATCGTATGGGGAATTTATGATCAAAATACTGACTGTCTATCGTAAATCAGCACCCTTAAAACTATGTATTTCCGGCTGTTCCTTACAGTGTTTGACCTATCAATTTTTCTTTTCTTCAAAACCTGTTTCTATTGGAGATAAATAAATGAATCTACTTTCATTTCCAATTTGAATCATTTGAATCCGACATCAAACGAAGAATCTATGCTTGAAATATCAATCGTTGGTCTAGATTGGGTAATCGAAAATGACTCTAGTATGCAGGTTGTTCTAAACAAAATTGACATAGCATATCATTGAAATTTTAAAACCTGTTTCTATTGCAAATAAAACTTTGAATTAGCTCTCATTTGGCTTTGGAATCACTCAATTTGGATGAAAAACAAAGAAGTTGTGATTAAAACACTGCTGGTTAGTATGGTCGACCACTGCTCTCCCGCAGGTGACAAATAAATTTTACTTTGTTATTTTCTCTATGGATTTGTTATACAGAGTAACTACTTGTTAATTTTTTTCATAATTCTTGGATTAAGGGAGCCCGTACACCTCTCTTTCTCCATGATTTAATGTTTTATTGCAGGTAGATACTCGTTTTTTGCAGGTCCTAGGAGAAAAAGAAGGTCAATTTATGGACGAGTGATTTTGAAAGAAATTTTAAATGAAACAAAGGAATTTCATCCAACTCATTACCCAACGGATTCATAATAGAAGAAATGAAGAATTTATTTCCATTGGAAGATTCATGTCTTATCACTGCTGCCAAAATATTTTTCAAAGAGATCATTTTTTCGACATAACATCATAGCTGTTGTCACTTAATTTAGTTATTTACATATTGTTTTTAAATAAAACGTGTTTCTTTTCTGATATTTTTTATATTTTGTGTTTCAGGTGTTGCTTCATTCAAACTGTGACCCATCTTCAGCATCAATACAGTGAACAGCTAATTCATTCTTTGCGTGCTCGCATTTCATGCTGGTGCATTTTTACTGTTCTTTTTCTGAAGGGACAACGTTTGTGTGCACTGTTGTCGTTTTGCTGTTCCTTTTTCAAAGGGACAACAATTTCGTTTTATTATTCCTTTTCCAAAGGAACAACACCTTTTTGGTCAAGCAGTTCCTTTGTCACGGGTCATTTTGCCATTCCTTTTCCACGACTCTTTTTGCTGTTCCTTTTTCACGTTTTGTTGTTCCTTTCCGAATGGAACAACACTTCTGCACTTCCACTTTTTGTTGTTCCTTTTCGAATGGAACACCACTTCTACATTTTCACGTTTTGCTATTCCTTTCCAAATGGCATAGCACTTCTGCATTTCCACTTTTTGCTGTTCATTTTTTAATGAAACACCATTTTTGCACTTTTACGTTTTGTTGTTCCGTTCCAAATGGAACAACACTTCTGCACTTTCACGATTTGTTGTTCCTTTCCGAATGGAATAGCACTTTTGCACTTTTCATTTTTGTTGTTCCTTTTCCACAGGAACGGCACGTGTGTTTTTGCTGTTCCTTTTTCCAAAGGAACGACATTTGCATTTTCATACTTTTTTATGTGTATTTTTGCTTTTTGGTGTGCATTTCCTTTGTTGTTCCCTACACGGAACACCACTTTTTGAGTGTTTTTGCTGTTCCTTCAAAAGAGCAACCCTTTGGGAGTATTTTTGAGAGCAACCTTTTTTTCTTCTTGTGGGACTATTCCTAGTTCATCTCAACCATTTGACTGATTCCCCTTCATGGCATGAAGTACACTATTTTTATAAGGACAAGAATTATGGATTCTATTGAAGCGAGTTAATATCATTCACGTTATGATCTTTAACAGGACAGCTCCTTGATGATAGATTATTTTCAAAATGGACACAATTATTTATATACTACTTTACTGCATTGTTTTCTGTTGAACATGATATTGATTGATCATCTTAATACCATGCTGGTTCCACCCTTCTGGGTTCCTTCAAAAGAGCAACCCTTTGGGAGTATTTTTGAGAGCAACCTTTTTTTTCTTCTTGTGGGACTATTCCTAGTTCATCTCAACCATTTGACTGATTCCCCTTCATGGCATGAAGTACACTATTTTTATAAGGACAAGAATTATGGATTCTATTGAAGCGAGTTAATATCATTCACGTTATGATCTTTAACAGGACAACTCCTTGATGATAGATTATTTTCAAAAGGGACACAATTATTTATATACTACTTTACTGCATTGTTTTTCTGTTGAACATGATATTGATTGATCATCTTAATACCATGCTGGTTCCACCCTTCTGGATTATAATCTTCTCTGTCTGTAATAAATGAGATTATGGGTATATTTTTCTATTGACATGTTCAACTTCTTCCACCATCCCTGCTCTTAAGGAGTACTGAGCCTCCCTCTTTTTATCATAAAATTGTGTAATAACAACAAAATTTTGTTCATAGATGGAGGATAGGGGGTCTCATTACGAGCCAACCTACCATGTTCATAAGGCTGTAACAAAGTGACATTCCCATTATGGCCACCACACCAGGGTTATGATCCATTGGATAGTCAAATTATCCATGGAACAGGAGGTCTCATCACGAGCCGGCCTGATCACTTTTGCTACCTCCCAGTGAATGGCAGTGTGGTTATCTGGTTACCACGCCAGCACATTGATCTCTTCTGTAGAACAACAATGTAACTCTCTAGTTATAAATTGAGGATTCTGGCTCATATGAGTTAAAAAGCAACCCTGCCGAGGCTATGGACGCCTGCTGGCAGCAGCGGCTCTGCTTATGGTATTGAAGTTATATCTTATCGTCAATTATTACTATAATACCCTTTTCTTATTTTTTTCTTTTTATCAGAGAAGTTATTTCCTTAACTTTTTCCCTGTTTTGAACCTTTATGCATGAGAAATTGTTTTATGATCAATCGCATCATTTTCAGCTAGCATACTATCAGTAAAGCATCTTTTTGACATATTGTTGTTCTTTTTCTTTTTTTCATCACCTATCATCAATTCAAAGCGTCCTATCTCTTATTCATAACTATCTTTACACACTCTGCTCTCATTATAACCATAACTCCCGCTATCCTATCATTGATATGTGTACTCTGCTTCATTCACTGCTATATTGTTCATTCCCTTGCCTTGCTCTCAGCACAACACCTTTCATATGCTTTATGGTCATGGAATTCCTTTTCCAATTGGAGGGGGGAATGTATGCATTATGGGATTGCATGTGATATGATTACTGCACTCTGCCATAACTTGTTGATTTGATAAGTTTTTCTGATTGAACTTTTTGCATGCATCTTATCTATATCTTACACTATGGATTCCAGAACATTGTATGCCAAATAGTGCTTTGTTTGTAGGAAAACAACAAGTATGGGCAGAATTCTATTCATAGCATGACCACACTATTGCACTTAACAGAAGAGGCTCGCGTACGTGAACAATTCTTCAGACATGATGTGCTTACCTGGATTCCACCTTTTGCATCACTTTCAGCACCAACTCTGCCTACATCAGCTTCAACAAATGCCAGTCCATATATGTCATTCCACATTTTTTGGAGGTAAAACTTGAGGTAAAATAGCATAATTTTCTGATTTATTACGAATTTAGGAGAATTTCATAAAAATCCATTTTGAGCATCATTTATCATCCTTCAGTCCACATCTTTACCACTTTCCCTTTTTCAGCAGCATATCATTTTCGAGTATGGGGGAATGTTCCTTTCATTCATTATAACCATGTCATTCATCTTCTTTATCCTCCATTGCTATTCTTATTCCTTCTCAACACCTCCCTTATTCCATGTTGTTTTACACCAAGCATAGAATTCAACAGCTGGTAGCAACCACCTCAATTTTTTCTAGCATCGCATGAGGGCATGCTAATTTTTCAGAGCGGGGGAGGAATTGCTACGCATGATGGATGTTTTCAATCTTCTTTCTCATTTAAGGCATACAATTTCGTTTTTACACAATGCAGAAATTGATTTCCATAATATTTTTAAAACTATGAACTCAATTCTTGTGATTTCTGGAAAACACAGACGTATCATTAATACGAACCCAGATAATTTCAAGTTAAATTGGTTCATAAAATTTCGGAAATCATGTACTCTCACCTACAGCCATTTTGTTTATATCTCATGATCCGTGCATCAAAATGATCTGATTTTTGGATCATGGAGACATTTCATATATTATAAACTTACTTGCAACATTTCAACAAAATCTGGTTGGTAGTTTTGAAAAAATGGTTAATGAAGTTTGTTGTTATCTATATCATATTTTGCTGCAACTTCACACATATAGTTGAATGTCAATGTAAAAATTGTTATGCCTTCATTAAGATTGCTAAAATTGAATATTCATTAATTAAGGAAGCATTCATTTGTTCTCAAATTTTTATTACTTGGTTAACACATGGGTTTTGTCTTGGGGTTGCATGAAGACATGCAATATATTCAGGTTTTCGTTGCATGAGGACATGCAACATATTGAGTGTGGGGGTGTGTTGGGTCGTGAATACAACCACTTTGTAACACTTATTTCATCCATTCTTACCATTCTCTATTATATCATTTGTTATAATTTATCATTTAAATCCATTTTATAAATTATTTATGCTCTTATGGATGAAAATTATTTATCTTCCTTTATTTCTAATAAATTGATTATTATGAATTATTTTATCAATGATAGTTTTAATAAGTTGGTTATAACATTATTCACCATTTTTAGCCTCCAAGATAATTTCAGATTGAAGATTTGATCATTAAAAGTGCCAACTCAGAAATGCGCTGGAATAAGGAGTGACAGTTTTGCGGTTGAGATTCTGAGCAAATGAAGACGAATCTGGAAAATCCGGAACATGGGTTTTGTCCAGAACGGACCCAATTAACTTTTTCAAAGAACGGTTTGCCCAAATTCGGCCTGTGTTGAGAGATTCGCAGAGTTCTTTGAGCACGATTTTCTCAGATCTGTGGTTGCGGCCGTCCTCCAAATCTCAGCTGCAAAGCTAAATTCGCCTTCTTCTTGTTGATCAATTGGTTGGAAACAATCTAATTCTGTAATAGAAATCATGTTGTACTCATCTTTATTGTAACTTCTCTCTGATCTCTCTTTATTTAAATCAGAACAGAGATCAGAGAGGGGGATGATTTGGGAATACGCTTTTATGTAATTTCTGTAAAAACATCAGCTTTGATTATTAAGTTTCGTTGAGAACTGGTTCAATGTATTTTTGATCGATGCGTTAATGAAAGCTTGGTGATTATTCCACCTCTGTTACTGGATTAGCTTCAAGCGGTGTCCCCTTGGAGGCTAAGGGCCCGGCCCCGGAGGACACTTGCTTTTGTATCACTACGGTTTGATTTCCGCGTGGTTTGTTCATCGTTGTTATTTGATAATCTGATCTACTTTATGAATTGATATTACATGCTCTGTTAAGATTAAATCATTGAGGTCTTTACAGATAGAATCGTGTATTGACTCTACATCAAGTTGCTAATCCTTTCAGAGTTAATTGCATGTTGTTAAGTCTTAACTGAATATTCTTACTGTTCTGTTACAGAGCTTTTATACTGAACGTGTTATAGATTCATTTGAAGTAGTGTTTCTCATAATTGTTGGATTCAGAAATGATGTTGTTCTATTTGGAAGCACAATCGTATTCTTGTTGATTAAGATTGATCAGATTACTATTTCAGCGTGTTGTGTGCGTACGTGACTTACTATAGCTGTTCCATAACTTGTCAATCGTTGATGCTGTTCTATTAGTGTGTTTTGCGTGATTTTCCTTAAAGAGTCAAAGATTGTTATTTGATTGCATTGGAGTTAATAGATTAAGTTTGATTTCGACTCGCGAGACTTAGCTGTTCGTTTGTTGTTCCATTTTGCTATTTGCCGTTCCATTTTACTCGCATTTGTTGTTTTGGTGTGAGAGACGATCTAAGGCTGTAGTGAGCTTCGGCATTTACTGTCTAGCTCCCAGACCCGTGGTCTATTCTCTAATTTCCTTTCCATCAGTTTCCAAAGGGATGGGTTGTCGCTGCCGAACCCTTGACTGATACATTGCTTATTTTTTCTGAATGCATGATTTAAGTCTTAAAGTGCTTTGTTGTAAGTAGATTTTATTTCCAGCTTTCATTTACTTTTGGATTTTGAGCACCATACTGCAAAACATTACTCTTGAGTAAATAGCCGCCTCAGACTGAGTACACTCTTGGAACAAAAGGTCGTCCCTGGGTTGATAATTAATGTGAAGGTAATTAGAGGTGAAAGAGACCCTTTTTATCGCTCCATAGATAGCTCGATGAAGCCCCTTTTAAGGAGACTATCCCATGTCAGGATATGTTTGTGAATTGCTAACCAAAGGAAGTGGGCCACTTTCGGCCAAAGATGACTGGTCCATATTCTCTTCTAGACCTGAGTGTTGGGGATGACCGAGACTGCCGCACGAAGGAGATAAGCTTCCTTTACTGAAAAGAGTTGAGAGGTCCCATCTTAATTTTTCCGAGCCTTGGGAGGCATGGATTTTCTGTTGGGCGAGATATTGGGCAAGCCGATTTGACCCTTGGTGGGGTAGGTCTATAGGCCAATCTTCTACAGTTTTCCATTGGTGCCAACCATGCTTGTCTGGTTGGTTGTGCCAATAATATTTTATTGTCATGGCTCTGCAGGAATGGAAGAAGGGCATGAGATCTGCTATAGAATGGTCCTAAGAGAGGCGAGGGGATTGCTGCCAAGAGTCCTCCCAAAAGCATCCAGTTTCCCCGTCGTTCACCTCCCAAAAGAAGTGCGTGTGAATCAGGTCGCTATTATTGTTGGCGAGGTTCCAGATGGCAGACCCTTGAATATGGAGCTGAGTTTTCCCTTGGCCATACTTATGAGATCAAATAGTCTTCCATAGTTTCGGTACCCCTCTCATCCAACACCACTAGAGTTGCATTAAGAAAAGCTGGGTCCCTCAAGCCCAAACCCCCCGTTAGTTTTGGGAGACACAACTTATGCCAGGTCACTAGAGGCCACTTTTTATCATCTGCAGTACCTCTCTAGAGGAATCACCAGAATAAGGCAATGAGTTTCGAGTAAATGCAGTTTGGAGTTGGAAGAGCGGACAACTAGTAGAGGGGCATTGCTTGCAGGATATATTTGAGGAGGGTGGCCTGTCCCGCAAGGTTAAGGACCCAAAAAGTCCAGTTAGAGAGCTTACTAGACAATTTCGCACAAAGGTCTTTCCAGGGGGCAATGCGCAGAGGATTGAACAAGAGGGGAACTCCCAGGTACTTGGAGGGGAGAGAGCCAACATTGAAACCCAAGGTTTTGGCTAAGAAAGCTTGAATTGGGTAGGGAGTGTTGAAGAAATATATATCAAACTTAAGCTTATTGAGGAGGATACTTGAGGCTTCTTGGAAGTCCTCCAAGATGATGTTGAGCTGGGAGGCTTCTTTCAGAGTCGCAGCACTGAAGAGGAGGTTATCGTCCACGAACTATTGGTGAGTCATGTCAATGTTTGATCCAGGCAGATGAAGCCCTGTTATCTGATTGGATTGTTTAGCGACCTTGAGCAAGCGTCCCAACCCTTCGACAACAATAAAAAATAGGAGGGGGAGAGTGGGTCCCCTTGACGAATACCCCTCGAGGATCAGAAAGTTTCTGATGGTGTGCCATTTATGAGAATGGAGAAAAACAGAGTGGAGATCATGGATTTAATCCATTGAACCCATTCAGCTGCAAAACTAAATGCCCGCAGGGTTTCTAGAAGGTAATCCCAGCTGAGGTGATCGTATGCTTTCGAGAGATCCAGTTTCAGCAACATTCCGTGAAGCTTATGCATTTTGATAGAGTGGATGGTCTCATGCGCGGAGACAATGCCATCCAGGATTTTACGTCCCTCCACAAACCCTGACTGCTCATGACTAATGATGCGGTGAAGCAGTGGCTTGAGCCTGCAGACCATGATGGTGGAAAGTATCTTATAAATCACATTACAGAGGGAGATAGGCCTGAAGTACCTCGGTCTTGTTGCCTCCTTCAATTTGAGGATGAGGGCGATGAAGGTGGCATTAAGGCCGGACCATACCTATCTGAGCTGTCGTGATTCCTCCACAAACTCTTATATGTCGTGACTAAGGAAGGACCATCCAGCCTTGAAAAATTCTGCAGTAAAGCCATCCGGTCTTGGGGTCGTATTTGAAGGCAGGGCCTTCATGACTTCCTCTACTTCCGAAAGGGAGATTGGGCTTAGAAGAGCTTCATTTTGGTTTTGCGAGATCAAAGAGGGGATATTCTAGGTAACTTTACACAGAGCCTTTGATCTGTCATAACCTTCATCGTGCAGCAGGGAAGAGAAGAATGCTTGTAGTTTCGTCGCACTATCTTCGTGGCGGTCTAGGTAGGAGACATCGGTCGCCTGCAGGTGGGTGATTCTATTGCTTTACCAATGATGGATCATGGATTGGTGGAAGGATTTTGTGTTTCGTTCCCCTTCTCTCCACCACTGAATTTTGGATTTCTGCCACCACAATATTTCCTCCTGCTGCTTCCGTTCCTCCAGGTCCTTGATCAAGATATCTTCTTTTTTGGCCAGCTCTTTTGTGCGGCCGTCCTGGATAATTTGTTGTTCTACTTCCTCCAGGTTGGCTTCCAATTTCCTTTTTTCCTCAAGAATATCCCCGAAATTTTCCCAGTTCCATGCTTTGATATGGCCTTTGAGGCCTTGCAGCTTCTTCTGGAAAGATTGCATTTTGTTACTAGGTGGTGTACCCAGGACTGTCCACCACGAAGCTAATTGATCCACGAATCCCTGGTGTCGCAACCAAAAACTCTCGAATCGGAACGAACGTCTCTATTGGGGGGGGGGGGGGGTAGACGAGGATATATCCACACTGATAGGCCAGTGATCCAAGCCGACGGAGGGGAGGATCTTAGAGGAGAGTCGAGGGTCGGTCATGATAAGGTGCTCCGGGAAGAGGAACTTATCTAGCTTGCAGGAAATTTGGTTCTCTCCCCCTCGTCAATTGTTCCAGGTATGAAGCCCTTGGCGGGGGATGACATCAACGAGGCGGAGATCCTCAATAGTGTCGTTAAAGGCATGCGAGGATGGGTCTAATCGACAGACTCCCCCACGCTTTTCTTCTAGGTTTAATCCCCTCCCAGGATCCAATCTTCCCTAGCCCATAACCTGCTAAGGCTTTTCAGAAGCATGAGGAAAATCGATTTGTCATGAGGCGTAGCTGGCCCATAGACCACAGTTAGGCTCCTCCACCAGTGTTCACCTGTCAAGTGAATCGAGGCCGACAACGTGAATTTGTTTCCGACCCAATCTTCCAAGATAACACGTCCTGGGTCCCAAAGAATTGCTATGCCCCCGGCAGCTCCAATGGCTTCTATCGTCGTGGCTTGGCTATTCCTCCAACATCTTTGGCTTTTTTCCTTAACTTTGTCGACAGTCACCTTCATCTTCTGCAGAATAACTATCTAAGGTTTGTAATTTCCTATTTTGTCCTTAAGGGATCGGATCTTCCCCGGGTTGCTGAAGCCCTTGATATTCCATGACATGATCTTCATGAGGAAGGAGCGACAGATCTGGGAAAGAAATTCGTCAATTGTCCCATCTGCCCTGAGTTTAACAAAAGTTCTTTGGCTTCACGAATAAGCTCTTTGGTAGATTTGCGGCCCTTCTTGCTCTTATCATATCCCTTAGGGTCTTGGAGTGTTATGCTAAGGGGGTTTTCCTCTGTACCCATATTGTGGAGACCTGAGTCTGCTTGTCTAGGATGAGCCGTCCATTGGTTGAAAAGGGTGCCAAAATGGTTCAGTTGATTACTTGGGATATCTTTGATGCTTGTCTTGCTCGAGCTTTTGAATATTTCCAAAAAAAAATTATCCTCTGCTCTGAGCCTGTTGTGTCGCTCCTTAGCTTTTAGGATCCTACTCATTTTCCTCAGGACCTCCTGGATGCGCCGATCTGATTCATTGTGTTCAGGGATCTTTCTCTTGGAGGAGAGTTTGTCTTCGAGGGTGGAGAGTAGCTTGTCGATGTCCATCGATTGAGGAGTTCCATGGGATGAAGAGAGGGATTGGGAAGGGGGGGAATGGACGAGGGCGGGGGATTCGTCGGCCAGGGCCGCGAAGGAGTTTTTAGATTCAGGAGGCATCAACTTAGGGGAGGAGGACGAGGCCTGGGGCAGGCATGCGATTGGGGGCTCGAACGATCAAGAGGATTGGACTGTTGATTTGAATGTTGTGGCTGAGTGGCCCTGAATCGACGCCCTTGAACTGATTGAAAGCCATCACCATCCTTAGCCAATGCAACTGCACAAGCCTCTTCTACTACTGTTAACAGGAAGTCGCGGAAGAGATGATCATACTCATGGCACCTGTGGCATTTGAAAGGAACATGTTCATAATCCAGTGGTTTTGTCCATGTAGAGTCGTAGACCAGATTGATAGATTTCGGCAGCGGTTGGGATGTATTCATATGGACACAGATCCGAGCATAGGTTGCATGCCATCGGTGTTTGGTGATCTTCAAGATCTTAACAAACACGCCTATTGAGTTTCCAATTCCTCCAGGATATCAGGCTCCTAGAAATCATCAAGGAGGGAGTAGAGCCGAACTTAGACAAGAGCCGCAGTGAATTCCTCTTTGTCTGGGTTGTAACATTCCTCCCAATAGCAGATGAAGAGGCTTGCACTTCCCATAAAATATGGTCTATTCTCAAAGATCTGCTTGCGGTCTTCCAGATCTTCAAAGATCATATTAAAGAACCCTTTGGCCCTGATTCGAAGCTCGATATTTCCCTTTGGGGACCACTTGTTCTGGATCCAAGCCAAAATATCTTGCTCTCTAGGCCAGATCCCCAAAAACTTACAGATCATTGCATGATCTTTCATATATTGTTGAGATTTTTCCAGGTGGTTGTTAGGAATGACAAATTTGGGGTTGATTGCTGCCTTAGGAAGGCAACGACTTCTACAACCCTTTGCTTGCCACTGCGCCCCCATAACTGGGTTTTCCGCGAATGAGGAGGAGCCGTTCGATCCATTGAGAGGCTGGCCTTGCACGAAGGGGGTCCGGTTTGCTGCATAGCGGTGGGATTATGGTCCCTCCCGCTATGGCGGGGGGCCTGACATGGGGGCTTCCACCTGGGCTTGGAAGGGTTCAGAACCTTGCAGAAGCAGTGCACGACAGGGGCAGAGTAGAGGATTGACGACGCAGAAGGTTACGACTGAGCTGACAAAACCCTAGCAGAGCTCGCTAAGGATACTTGTTGAATATATCAATGAATATTTATTTTGCACCTTTAGTTAATGTTATGGAGTTTGGACTGTAAGAACTATTTGGAATTGGCTTCGTTGATTAGGTAATCAACATGGAATGCGGAAATTTCTGGTCTAGTCATCTGCCACAGACTCGTTATGACAATTTTTTAGATGCAGATAGCTTGAATCCAGGTGATCAGGAAAATTCCTAAGTTCTAGGATGAAACTTTTCATTGCTCAACTTTGTAGGGTTATTGAGTACCTGAAATATAATTTGAAGAAGTTATAATGGTTCTTTGTAGCTTTCTTCAGGGTTTTGAGAAACTGGTTTCGAGAATGTATCTTGGTGACATTGCGAGAAGGGTGATTCCTAGGATGGTAGAGGAGTCAAATATTTTTGGATATGTGACCCCTTCAAGCCTCTTTGATTCGTTCATTCTCAGGTTTGTATGCAAAGATTTTTGTGTACAACCGTTTCACTACATTGATTAGAATTTTGTTTCAGTACAATTTTTCTAAGTCAATGGTTGCACCTATTAGAAGAAATAGTAGGATGGTTGTCCGATTGATTGGCAAGGAACTTGTTTCATGCGCATCTGCTAAGCAAACATTCATGTCCGTTGGGGTATCTCCCTATTTTAGGAATAACCCATGCAACAAAATATAGTTCATTGTGATAATGTTTCTCTTCTAAACATGTTTTTTCTATCTGAAATATGCAAGTTTTTCTTTTAACATGAAATCTTATAAGAAATATTGTACACAATTTTTACATGCTTGAATTGTCTATCACATGGCCAAACTATTATTTTTTAGTACCATAAGCATTTTATGAAAATCAATGAAATTCACTATTTCATTTGGCAAGGCCTTTGGGTAGCTTCGGAAACCTAAAAGATTGAATGTGAACTCTGTTTTGAGGATATAAAAAAACATCATGGATAGAGCAAAAAATTTGGAAGATGAGTTCTCTAGGTAGTATTTCTCTTTGAACAACACCACTAGTTGCAGTGTTATAGTTGTTTATCAAGCTTCAGTAAAAAGCTTGTCCTTTTTTGATTGATTATTAATTGATTGAATTTTTATTTATACTTGTTGTTCTTTCTTGAAGTTTTTGTGCTAACTATTTTGAACTAATGGAGGATCAAACATTGATGGTATTGTTGTAATATGTTAAATTATTGTTTTTATTGGATCAAGTATTTGTTGTAAAAGATCAATCAATGTGTCATATCTTGGAAGTTACAAGTATGGTAAATATGGTAAAACTATTGGTGCTTTGCATGTAAATCTGCAAAACATATCAAAACTACTCTTATTTTATTTTTTTATTATAATGATCAATGATGTTTTGAGTTTGAGTGATTGAGGATGGCCACAGGTGTACCCTCAAATTAGAAGTTTGGTGTTGGAATTCGGTGTGGATTTTCCATTCAAGAATCATTTAGAAACTGGAATCTGAAAGTTACATTTCAAAATAATCATTTTTGGGGGATTACTAGTGGTGATTGCTACATATTTTCGATGTTGGAAATTTGCTCCAAATCACAGCTAATATATTGTACCACAAGTGAGGAACACAATGGAAACATAATTGTATTTTCAATTTATCCACTTATATTGTAGTGATACATAAACATAAGAAAAACATTAATAATTTGATATAGACTAGTTGGCTTATTCATATGTGATAATGGACCCAAATAGTAGTTCTTATCTGAAGAAATGCTCATCATACTTGGGCATTCTTGACGTCATCGACCTCTAGCCTTGTATTTATTCACTTAGCCTTCTAAATTATCCAGTTATATACATGTATATGAGGCTATCCTATTAGTGTATACTTTTTACTTCATTTCATTTTATTTTAGACTTAGCTTTGACAATTTCTAGGAGTTTTTTTTGCACTCCCACATTGTATAAGTAATCCACAACTTGATATATTTATCATGTAACTTAGTTGGCATGATTGTGCATAATCTTTCCTTCAATGTTGAATACTAATTTTACTAAGGTGTTATTTTCTATGGTGACGTTTTATTTTCTTTGTTTATACACATCATTTGGCCACATAAAACCCACTATTGCTCAACTGAAGAAAACTTATTCGAGTTTCCTCTTTTTATGGGGAAAAATGAAATTGACAATATTGCTGATGTTGAGGTATATATCGTATAAATCCTTTATAGTATACTTTAGTTTATATTCTAGTGTTCATCGTCTTTCATGTCTTATACTCTACATTGTATCTTCTTTTGTTTTTCAAGAAATGAACTCAGACGTATTGATGGTAAAAAGCCTGAATTAAAAAAAGAGGAGAACAATAACAATGGAGCGACAAAATGCAAATTAAAGAGAGAGAAGAGAACTGGTTTAGTGGTACCTGTAGAGTCAATATCTTGCATAAGACACACATGGAGATTGATGGTCAAGTCTTTAGAGTTGGTGAATTCACCTGCAATGCCTTGGAAACACAATGATAATGTTTTGAAGTAATGAAACAATATTTCATGTGTAAATTGTACTCCAACCAATATTAAGTTGGAAACTCATATTGTAATACTTGGTATTTTATATAATATAATTTGTGGTTGAAATTATTTATAGTTTCACTTGATATTACTTACTATTGTATTTAACATATGTAACTTTGTGTTTTCATATTATGTGAACAAGTAAATTGTATGCCAATTTTATTTTACTTTATTTTATTTTAGTTTAGTTGCAAAATCGTACTAATTAATTTATGTTGATTAATAATTAACACATAAAAGCAATCTAAAACTACTAAATTAGTGGTTTATGTTTATTAATGATGAACACAAATAAAATTAATATACGAATAAATTAGTTTCTTATAATGATTGTTAATGAAAGTAAATGAAATGAATATAAACTACTAAGTGGTCATTTATATAATGAATATGAAACTACAAAAAATAAATAAATGAATACTACAAATGATAAATTTGTGACTACAAATGAGGACTAAATTTTGCATATATACGACTATTAGTAGCTAATTTACAATATCTTATAACACGATCAAAATTTAGTCATATTTCTTTGGTCATTAATTAGTTTCAAACAATGACTAAAAATTACATATATATGACTATTAGTAGCTAATTTACAGTATCTTATAACACGACCAAAATTTAGTCATATTTCTTTGGTCATTAATTTGTTTCAAACGATGATTAAAATTTGTATATATATGACTATTAGTAGCTAATTTACAGTATCTTATAACACGACCAACATTTTGGTCATATTTCTTTGGTCATTAATTGGTTTTCTTGGATAATCATTTAGTTATATATTTTGTTGTATATTTGGTCGTTAATTGTGAGAATTAATGACTAAATCAATAACCAAATTTATGACTAAATATACTACTAGATAATAAATTTGAGACAACTAATTAATGACTAAACTAAAAATGACTAAAAGTTGGTCGCGTTATAAGATACTGTAAATTAGCTACTATTGGTCACCGATCGAAAAATAGTCGTTTATATGCAAATTTTAGTCGTTTTTTTAGTAACTAATTAGCCATTTTTTACTAGTGGAACGTCCTGTTTTAGAAGTTGCGTAAACCCTTTGGCCACTTCTGCATAGTTCGGGATAAAGCGACGTAAGAAATTCGCTTTCCCCTGAAGACTCTGAAGTTGATGCAATGAGGAGGGGGAGGGGAGATTAACAATAGCCTCGACCTTGAGAGAGTCAAGGCGAATTCTGTCTTTAGAGACATTGAATCCCAAAAGACGACCAAAGTCAACGCAGAAGACGCACTTGTGAGGATTAAGCCGGATGTTGTAACGTCTGCAATGGAGAAAACTCTGGCGGAGATGTTCGGGATGGTCTTCGCGCAGAGCTGAATGAGTCAGCAGGTCATCCAGATACGGCTGAACAATATTACGTATGTCATGAAAGGCGTAGGACATGGCACGCTGGAAGGTAGCCCTAGTGTTTTTTAAGCCGAAAGGGAGCTTCTTGTAAGCGAATGTTTCCCACGGGCAGATGAAGGCAGTCTTATCACTAGTACAAAATGGCTAATTAGTTACTAAAAAAATGACTAGAATTTGCATATAAACGACTATTTTTCTGTCGGTGACCAATAGTAGCTAATTTACAGTATCCTATAACGCGACCAACTTTTAGTTGTTTTTAGCTTAGTCATTAATTGGTTATTTCAATTTTGTTGTCTAGTTGTATATTTGGTCATTAATTTAGTCACTGATTTAGTCATTAATTTAGTAATTGATTTGATCATTAATTTAGTCATTGATTTGGTCATTAATTTAGTCATTGATTTAATTTTTGATTTGTTCATTAATTGCCACAATTAATGACCAAATATACAACAAAATATATTACTATATGATCACCTGAGAAAATCAATTAATAACCAAAGAAATATGACCAAAATGTTAGTCGTGTTATAAGATACTGTAAATTAGCTACTAATAGTCATATATATGCAAATTTTAGTCATCGTTTGAAACCAATTAATGACGGAAGAAATATCACTAAATTTTAGTCGTGTTATAAGATATTGTAAATTAGCTACTAATAGTCGTATATATGCAAAATTTAGTCGTCAATTGTAGTAAAAAATTTATCATTTGCAGTAGTCGTTAATTCATTATATAAACGACTAATTTAGTAGTTTATATTCATTTCATTTACTTTCATTAATAATCATTATAAATGACTAATTTAGTCGTATATTCATTTTATTTGTGTTCATCATTAATCAATATAAACTACTAATTTAGCAATTTGAAATTGATTTTGTGTTCATTATTAATCAACATAAATTAATTTGTATGATTTAAAAAATGTCATACAATGTGCATGTTCATCTAATATGAAAACACAAAGTCGCATATTTTAATTACAATACTAAATAATATCAAGTGCAACTATAAATAATTTCAACAACATAAATTATATTATATGAAATGTTGAAGTATTACAATATGATTTTCCAACTTAATATTGCTTGGACTACAATTTACACATGAAATGGTGTTTCATCACTTCAAAACATTATCATTGTGTTTTCAAGGCATTGCAAGTGAATTCACCAACTCCGAAGACTTGACAATCAGTCTTTATATGTGTGTCTTATGCGGGATATTGGCTCTAAGAGTATCACGAGAACAATTCTCCTCTCTCTCTTTTTGCATTTTTCGCTCCAGTGTTATTGCTCCGCTCTTTTTTCAATTCATGCTTCTTACCATCAATACCGAGTTCATTTTCTGAAAACAAAAGAAGATACAATGCAAAGTGTAAAACATGAAAGACAATGAACACTAGAATATAAACTAAATTAGACTATAGATCATTTATACGACATATACCTCAACACCAACAATGTCAAAGCCATTTTTCCCCATACAAGTAAGAAACTCGAACAAATTTTCTTCATTGGGGCGATAATTGCCACTATAATGTGGCCAAATAACCTGTATAAACAAAGCAAATAAAATATCACCATATATAAAAAAAGAACACCTTGGTGACTTAGTAATCAACTTTCAAGGAAAGCTTAGGAACAATCATGTCAACTAACTTATATGCTAAAAATCTCAAGCTGTAGATAATTTGTGAAAACAAATAATTTGAGGTGTGATGTTTAATCCTTGTCATTTTATTCACAAGAACATTTCATTTCTAACGCATGAAATTAGTTAAGTATATAAACAACATGTACTCAAATAACAACATGAAAGCAACTTTTTATGAAAATCAAAAGAAACATCCAAAATAAAATCAAACGATAAAGAGAGAATATCATGGAATGGAAATTGCAACTATAAAAAAATTGTTTACCTATCCACCGATGTCATGTCTGGCATTCCTAAAGCATTTTCTTACCCAAAATAATAACCATGAGGTGAAATAATCACAACATTGAAAACCATAGGAATTCCTACTATAACATTTCCAAAGTCGATGGCTTAGGTGTCTAAGCAATCTCTAACAACGAATGAACCATATCCAAGACGTGATATGCATCGTCTCCCCTTCCTTTTTCCAATCACATTTCCTGTAACCTGCCCACAACAGAGTCAAGTAACAATCAAACAAAGACATTGACATTTTTTTTAATCTTTTATATCTATAAAATTTGAATCTGATTTGTTTCATGAACATATTATTTCATATTTAAAGCCTTCATGACATATGAGAAAGTATTAATCAAGTAGGACATCAGAAAAATCGACCTCAATGACGTCCTCAAACAATTTCTACAATATCAATATTTTCCTTGTTGTGATATCTTAGGTAGAAAAAAGAACATATCTACAAAACAAAAATGCATATATTGTTTATGGTCAAACTTTGTATATGGTGTATTCTTAAGCAGTTTTTTAAGATGTTCCTCTGCCTTTACCAAAGTGAATTGTAGCTTGGTTAAACTATGTATCCTTTCATTTAGCATCAATTTCTGCAAGATAAGTTTCACACATTATTCTTTCCCATTTCACAACATGCTACATATGATAAATTGAAAGTCAAAACCAAGAACAAACTCATTTCTAACCAAAACAAACAAACAAACAATGTCTCTAATAAAACTTCATTATAATATTAGAAAATGAAAAGAGAGTGGACCATTTTTGTTGTTTGACTTTGCCTAGTTTTGTTATGAAAGTGCTCAAGCTTCAAGAACCAACAAATGTGAGGGAAGTCATAAATGTGAAAAAAGTTATGTTGAACTAATTTGTAGACTTATTCAAATGATGTGAATGATGCCATTTTTAGATGCGGTAAATCTCATAATAAGAAATGGCATGTATTTTAATAAATTACATTGCAATGACTACCATGGGCCTCCGTGAGTTATAGGTCCTTAGTATGTTAATCTTGATGATGAAAGAGAGATGGCAACAATAAGTATGGGTGGTCCAAGTTTGTATGGTGGATATCTTCAAAATAAGGTCGTAATCTCAATGAACCTAGGTTCTGACATGGTAAACTTGGATCTGGTCTTCACCCAATTTCATTCCATCATACTTTGTCAAAAATCAAGAGGACATAATGGTCCTTCAGCTTATAATAGGGTTTCATTTGAGGCTATAAATAAATCTTATCCAAAACAAATGGATTTTTGGGCTGCAAGAGATATGGATAATTTAAATGATAACAATTATATGTTTTTTTCCCAAGATTCAAATGTAGGGGTACATTTTGTGGATTTTACTAATAGATAGAATGAGATAAATAATCCATGAGGAGAATCTACTGGTCATTGTGATTAGGGAAATACTCGGAGATAATAAGACTATTTAGGTTCAAATCAAAGATGGTGTTGATTCTTGTAGCTCCTCAATTGTTGGTAGTTTTTCAATTCTTCAAGGGTGGGGTCCTTCAGCATAATTGCATCTACCTTGGTCATATCACCCAAAAGAAAAACATAATAAACAGAATAAATATGTCAAGTTTAGGGAAAATCCTATTTGTATAGTTGTCAAGCTTATAGTTCTTTTTTACTCTGTTATAACTCTGTTGAGACCACCTACTCTACAGTAAAAAATGGCAGAGGAGCCATTAGTCATACCTACCCATGGTCTCATGTAGGCATGATAGAAGGATAGGCTGAGGCATTAATTAGAATTACACATATATTGAGGAAAGACAATTCATTATCTAGTTAACCAATTGCACATTAAACCCTATATGGATGAGTAGCCCTAAATAAAGCCATTTTTCTCTATCATATGCCTTAGAAAGACAAACTAACATTGCTTGTAATTTTTTTGGTTTCATGTTATAAATTCCTTCTTGGGAAACTCCTATTCCGTAATTGATTTGTTTCCGAGGAAGGATGCAAAATTGTTCTAATGACATGGAATCAACTTAGTGGATTTTGACCCTACATGACCAAGGAACTCAGGAGCCTTGGGTGCATCAATAGTAGCATCCTCCAATGAAAATAGTATAGTCTCCAACCTAGAAACATCAAAATTATATATATTTATAATTCATAATCGCAAATGACCATAGATTGTAGCAGTCCTTAAATAAATTCAAACTTGAATAAGAAAAAACACAAATTTTTACATCATCCTTCGGTAAGTTGTCCTTGATTTAGCAAGAAAAGCTCAGACTTGCATAAATGTGTAAGTAGATTCCCCAGAAGATCAATTTCAACATATTTCCTGAAAAAATAATATAATATCCAAAGTGAAACCATAGTTGAATGAAACAATGGTGCTTTAAGGTAATCTACACAAAAATTTGCCTCCTTCAAATCTCTCACACTTGATGGTATGTCATGCAAAATTAAGAAAAAGTCAGGGAAACTTGTCAACTTCTCTAAAAGACATAATGAAAATGCATGGAAGCTCTATAAAGGAATGCACCTGTAATATTTTTTGATTTCCATTTTAGCCTTTTTCCTAAGTTGAACCTCAATGAGTTGTGAACTCAAAGTTCTTTGAGAAGAATGTTCTTACAGTTGAAATTCAACATTTGCAGTATTCCCACCTCTGTCACCTGATGAGTATGAATTCTTAAACTCTCTTATGTCGTTATCCAAAACATTTCTTTCCTAGACACATGATTTTGCAAATAAAGGCTTTTATGCAGCGTAAGTCCTTGTCAAAATTTCATCTCTCATACCAACTGGCATCCAATTAGAACTGCAACCTGAAATCGTACCTGCACCTGTTCGTCTATTACTCAAGATGTGAATGGTGGAATATCTTCTAGAGCACTCTTAGCATATGCAAGAGGTTGAGCCCTCCCTCTTATTCCCTTGCTAAGACCTCCCTTAGGACCAAGAGTCAAGTGGCCATCATCAGAAGCTCTGTGTGTTGAAGGGCTTGGCATAGAATGATTTTCAAATTGAGCCCTATCTGCAATCCGAGCATCTTGACTGGTGAATCCACGGTCACATGGTCCCATATTGGGTTGTGCCCCTTTAATCCCACCCATATGTGGAAGTGAACGCGTCTATGCACCTGCCATGTAAGGTGGCATCGCAGGTCCTCTCTCACCATGATCAAGTGGTGTCACAAGTCTACGACCTGAATGTCCCATATTGGTACCTTGAGAGCAGCCTCCCTATCCATGTAGTTCTTGTACAACATCCCAATGCACTTCCTCTATTTTCTCAGTTCCCTCAACTTTCTTCCTTTGTTGCCATCCATTCCTCCTCATATCAATCAGATCCTTCAACATGAACCTCAGCCTAGAGGGAAGCCCTTGGTTATTGGTCTTTTTTGTCATCCTATCGAGGCAAGCATCAATATGTTCCTTGGCCTTTGAATGGTCAATCATATGACCAATAGTGCTCATCAGTTTGCCCAAAGCTTCAAAATTTTCCTCCTCTGGATGTTGAAATTCACCAATTAATTTCTTGATGCATGCATGCATAATTCTTTCGGTCAACATACTTTCTTTATAAAGCTCACCAATAAACCTTATATTTCCTAGCATTCATCATTGTGTTGCAGCCTTATTCTCCTGTCTTTATTCTACTGAAAGGCTTTTTTCACCATGCTCTTCTGCTATCTCAGCCTCTGCCTCTTCTCTTTCATCTTTTTCAAAGTCTTCATAACATTTTTTCAAAAGAACTTGCTTGAAAACAACCTTCTCATTATCTTCATAAAATTCTAATATTCCTGCAGCAAGTTGAAAACTGAATTGTGCATACATTTCACAAAAAGCGAGCTCCATCAAGGCTTTGTCAAACACTTGAATATTATACCATGAAGACATGATGCAAAGTCAATGTTCACTTCTTTGACCTGTTCAAAAAATTTCTTAAAGTTTTGGGGAGTTAAATTATTAAGGATGGATTTAATGTCTTTGTTTCAATTGAACCTCATCAAAAACCTTGCCCACTTCATATCGGTTCTCTGATATATGAACTGTGGGCATAGAATGTTGTGGAGGAGGAATCAAACCCTTTTGTGAACTAGAAGCACGTTGCTACCTATCAGCATCAGAATTATTTCTCACTAGTCCAACTTGTGGAAGTGGTGCTTGCACATAAGGCCCTCTGGGAAGGATGACATTCATACTCATTTGTGTTGCACAGGTATTTCTTGAAAAGCCAGTATTATAACCTTGTCCAGGTCGAAACACAGCAAAGGAACCACTAAGATCCACATCCATCCACATATCGCAACCATCAGCAAAAGCATCCATCGGCTTGGCCCATCTATCAGTATCCAAACTGGCCATATTTCTCCCACGATGTTCAAGTAGATAATTCCCACTCAGTTGCCCGTCAAGTCCTCTTGTAGTGCTTGCTAATGCATCAACCTCTCCTACATGAGTTGCAATTGCTTGGGAATTTCCAAGTAATTCAATAATGTCTGGAAAAATTTCAAAATGATTTGGTAGATCTTTGCATCGATCCTTAATTGTCAACAAAAAATCTCTGGAGTACTTTCTGTCTCCTGTACATTCAGTAACTAAAATAGCTACTTGATTTATAGAAGTTGAAAGCTCGGTTGCATCTTCCCAGTCATCCACTTCTTTTAGGACTTGCTTCTCAGGCTCTTTTGAAGAAGTCTTACTCTTGACATCATCAGTTACTATTTTGGATGGTTCTGGAAGGTTCACATCTTCCTCCTTCTCCTCTTGAACCTTATAAGCAATATATAAATCCCAGTGGGAACTGCAGCATTTTCCTTACTGGAAAAATTCTTCTTTTTCTTCTTCTTGTTGACAACTACTACCTTGGCAGCATCACCAATATTTGCAACATTATTCTTCGCAGAAACATTGGAAGAAATTTTATTCTCCTTTTCTATCAATCTAGCTACTAAATCCTTCTTTCCTTCACTTTCAACAGGCAAAGATGACACCTGCAGTTGAGCAGACATTTCATAAATATCACTATTAGTGGTGGACACTTAACTCTTATCTTGTGTGCCAAGTGCCTTCACATTGGCAGCTGAACCTTCCCCAAGTACTTTAGCACTATCATGGTTAACCCTACCTTTGTTTTTATATCCAGAAGATTGTTTGCAGTCAACAACTTTGTTACCAAACTGAAAACCTGGTTTTTCCTCCAAAATAGCCATATCAGCTTTAGGGAGGACTATTGTGGCTTCTGATTGTAATTCCCATACAAACACCTTGCATGCATTTGTTGTTGACTGCTCAAATACAACTAACACTTCGCCCTTTTTCTCTTTGAGTAGATTTTGATCAATAGCCACTCTATCATTGTCATGTGTATCCAATTGAGATGCCAACCTACTCTCTTGCATTCCATTGATTTTTTTCTCCCTAGCATGCAAACTAGCTTTTTCTTTTCCAATGGAAAAATTGGAAAAATAAGCCAGCTCTTTGTTTATGTCAACATCAGGTGAACTTGAAAAATCAGATGGCGAATCAGAAACCACAATAGTCGACCCATGCTCAGGATGGAGAACATTTCCAAGATATTTTTTCTCTCCAATTATAGAATTAACAAAATTATTGTTGCAGCTTTGTCTAGCATTATCGCTTGTTGATTCAAATTGTTTATTCTTCACATTTCTAAGTTTTGAATCTGATTTAATGCCATCCTCACTACATGTTGAGCTCTTCAATTTTCCTACAAGAACATTATTTTTATCAAACTTCATATCTTCTGCTACTTTATTTACTACTCCAGCATCCTTTGTAGAAAACTCTATAACTAGCCCATAAGTTTATGTTTTTCCTTCCTATCCCTCACCAGAGCTTCCCAAAGATGAATACATATCAGCAATGATCAATTCACTCACAAATTTTGAATCTTGTAAAGGTTCCAAGGTTCCCTTGGAAATATCCCTTTCAGTAATCTCATCTACAGATGATGAAACTCCTCAAATCCTTAACAAGGGAGTGTCCACAACATTAACCATGTTTCCTGATGTCTTCTTTGGCAATAGTATATTTTTCACATTTTGTGGGATTGCTAAATGAACCACAAGGATGGGCTGCAGAATCAGGCTCTGGCAGTGAAGAATGCATATTTGTTTCTATTTCTAGGTCAGAATTAGCCCCTCCATCAACAGCTTTAACTGTCTTCTGTAGGGTTGTCATTAAACGAGTTGTTGAGGTAGATGTTGAAGTCTGACTCAAAAGTAACTCATCCACCTGTCTATGAGAATCGCTAAGTTTAGACTCCTCTGCAACTACCTCTCCTTTTTACTCCCTTTCCATATTTGAAGAGCTTCCTACCAATGCCACATGTTGTTGCATCTGCTGTTTTTTAGGCTTGTGCTCAAATTTTGTCACCTTATTTGAACATTCATTTGTTGAAAGACTTGCTTGTTTTTTAGATATGTTTTTCTACTTTTCACTAGTATGATGATCTAATCCAACTCAAGTGCAAAAACTACATAGCAATTTGAAATCGTACCATCAGAGAGATCACATGTTGTCACAGTAGGTGTTGTAGCTCCTAGAGACAGCCTAGAGTTGTGATAGACCAGCGCCTAGGACATATTAGCATAGCAAGGAGCATATAATATGATGTTTGAAGTTGTTAGCTTCAGCTCACATGCTATCTCCTGTAAACATGGAAATAAAATAGAATGGGACCAAACTCTCAGAAACTGACACAGGAAAAGAGATACCACAGAGGCAAGATGCAAAACTCTAATACAAAGCAACAGACAATTCAAAGACAATTTACTGCAAAGCGGGCCGATTCAGAAATACTTCACAGACATAAATTATCAGAAGGTGTATGTAGTGAAAGAAGTATTAAGGAGATACTAGTTAACATTGAAATTTGATACCGGATACACAATACCACCATGCATGGGCTTACCAATCTAAGAATCCAGACATAACAATAGCGTTTTAAAAACACCCCCCCCCCCCCAAAAGAAACTAATATAGCAGAAATACGGTTTAGATGAATAATGGAACGGAATATCATGCATGAGCCATATTTAAAGCGCTTGACTAATCCAAGCATGGGTATCAACTAGGATAAATCCATACCAAAAATTAGTGAGCCACTCGCATTCCAAAACATGATACAGGAAAGATGGATGAAATGAAATGATATATTAAAATAACACATAAGAGAAAGTTACAGACTGTGAAATACCAAAGACCAGAATCCTCTTTAACAGATAGAACTCCTCCTCACTGAGACCCTATGAGCTCTGAGCCTTCTTACAAGAGCTTTACATACCAAAAGCCTTTCACTGCATAATTTTCTGATAAAATCTGGAACCCTCAACTCTCTGTTCTTCGGGAGCTTTATAGGAGAACAAGAGAGCTCGAACAAGGGAGTAGGCGATGAACATTTAATTGTATCATTAAAACAAAATGGTAGGTACCCACCATCTTTGCTTGTGTTCTGTCTTGGATGTACTCTGTGGCTGTGAGCGAAATAAATGCTCTGGGTGAAAATTTCTTTAGGAACATGATATGGAGATAAAACCATATGAACATTCTGTCCTTTTCTGAAAGAAAACTCAGCTGAAATAAAACTTGGAGGGTATTGCTTCTTGTGCATTGTACCCTCTGCCTTCTAGAACTTGAATTAAGATTTAAAATCTTCAATGCTGAATGCTGAATTCATTTATCAGTTGACTGATACTCTTTTCTGCAACATTAATGTTTCCATCTACCACAATCTGTGCTTTGAATAACTCTGGAGGGTTTGATAGATTTTACCCCTGCTTTTTTAATGAAATTCGTGTCATAACAGCTTCTCAAATCCTTTTTCCATAATTCTGCCTCTGATAAATGATCCTTTAGAATGTACTCAGCTTCTAAAAAGGAGGTTGTGAATAATGGCAATTTTCCGCCATCACGAACCTGCAAAATACACAAACTTGTTAAGGAAACAAATGCACGGGAGGGGGAATGCAGTGGAGATGACTATGTAATGTAGCGACGTGATGAAATGATGGACATATGTAGGGTGGTGACAAAATATCTAGTGGAATGATGGTGGATAATCGGACGGAGAATTTCAACCAGAAACATTAAATTTTAGCTTATGGACGGGACAATATAAGGGGCGGAGGTAGAAATGTGATGCACACGTGGTAAGGGTGACGTGGAGGAACACTTGGTCAATAGATGGTCATGCAAATGATCTGGACCATTCAATCTCAAAATGAGATAAATGGTTGAAACTGTGTTGGAGGGCGATGGACTATGGGCCAGGGGCACTATTGGCTTGGGTTAAATATCGTGCAGCTTCGGGGTATGACAATCGTCAGGTAAGAGCCACTGAATCGCGGACGACCATAATGAATGTCATTGCGTGACTTTAGTCGGGACATGTGCGCAGAGTTTTAAGCGGTTTCGGCCGTCTGTTTTGGGCGCGTGCGTACGACGGCGAGTGGAATCGGCTGGACCAAGGAGAAATACGCCCTACGCCGGGCGGTTTAATATAAACTTGACTGGTTTTTTTTGCAATGGGGGCGGACGTGGGGACCACCGAGATCGGAGTGCATCGCGGCCGTTGATTACCCGTAGTCTAATCGGACGACCCGGTGTCGGAGAGTCTGAGTGCGGCGGAGACGTATCGCCTTCGTCCAGGATCTGCGCGGATCTACGGCTCGAAATGCTCCCGATATCCCTTTGATAAGCGCATATAGAGTTAGCACTCGGTTCAGAATTTCGGTCTCATGGAGGAAAAGAACAGAGGGGCTAGGGCGGAAGGAGCTATGCCTCGAATATTTTTAAATATGAATTCCCAGCCTTTGATAATGTATTTTGGAGGCGAGAAATGGTAACGATAGGTTTGAGAATGGTTTTCCAAGGCTGCAAGGGGGGAATTTGAGAGCTCTGAACTAGATTTCCTGTGAAATTTTGTAGGAAGCGATTTATGATCAACATTGGCTCCACCTGGGGATGGCACGTTCATCCTTGGACGTGTCGAGAACTTGCAAACCCTCTGATCATCATGTAAGCAGACTCTGCTCTCCAGCACCTCCCTTTTTCACTTTATAATTCATCACAACACCGACATTATTCAAACAAAACAAAAAGGAAACTATCATACAATATAATACATTAGGGTTCCTTGGCCTAAATCAGAACTGAATGTAGGGTTTAAGAAATTGAACATTTACAAGGGCATCCAGCAAGTCGCCCTGTAAATTTTCCAACCTGAAAGTATTATTGCCCCCTGTTCCACAATTTTGAAAGGACCAAACCAGAGGGGGTTGAATTTACCATGTTTTCCCTTCTCGGCTCTCCGGATATCCCATCTAAGCACCAAATCACCAATCCACAACTTCCTATCTTTTGCGTGCTGATCAAAAATGTGTTTCATTTTCTCTTGATATTCTATTAATCTCTGATTCACCTAGCCCTGTGTTTCTTCTAATTCCACCAATTGATTGATTCTCCTGATCATATCATCGGGCTCCTCCTGGCTTTCTTGCATGAAGCGGGCCACTGGTAAAGCCAACTACACAGGAAAAACTACTACTCGTCCATATACCAATTCATAGGTAGATCTCCCAGTTGCTCTCTTGTTGGTGATTCTATTAGCCCATAGAGCAAATTTCAATTGGGAATCCCAATTCTTCTGATTTTCATTGATAGTCTTCTTCAAGGCCCTCACCAGAGTTTTATTTGACGACTCTGCCAAGCCATTCCCTTGTGGATAGTAAGCTATAGAGTGACTCAGTGTGATATTGTATTGCTGGCAGAAATTCATAAATTTTGTAGACTTGAAGGCCTGTGCATTATCAGTCACTATCCTAGCAGGACATCCAAACCTGGACATGATGTTTTCCTCCATGAATTTTATGATCACAGTATCTGTAGCATTCCTTGCAGGTATGGCTTCCACCCATTTAGTGAAATAATCAGTGGCCGTTAAAATCCACTTATGTTGACCACTTGATGGAGGGTGTATTTCACCTATAAAATCAATACCCCATTGTTTGAATGGTTCATCTACATGCACTGGAATCAGGGGAAACGATGTAGATTTCTGTTTCTCAGCAAATTTCTGACATTTATCACATGCTCTTACCCTGAAAAAAACATCCCCAAAAAGCTTTGGCTAATAGAAGCCAGCTTTCAGAATTTTATGAGCTGTAGCCCTCCATCTGTAGTGACCTCCATAGATCCCTTCATGGAATTCTGCTATAATGCTTTCGACTTCGTTCTCTGTGAGACATAGGAGTAAGATTCCTGAGGGATCCCGCCAGTATAGCCGGCCGTTGGCGACTATATACTTCTGTGATTTCAATTTCAGCGCTCTATATTTAGTTTTGTCACAACTTGGAGGGCAGTTGAGTGTAAGGAGATATTCTACTATCTCTTTGTACCACTGACTGGTGAGGTACTTTAGATGTGTTTTTGGAGTAGCTACTCCAATTCCATGTCATTCTTCCTTCTCCTCAGATTCCTTACCTGCTATTATGGATAAATTTATGCCCAGGGCTTGGTAGTTTGATTCTGATAACATTTTTGCAAGCCCCTGTCCTTTAATTAACTTGGTAGGGCGGATGTCCAGGTCATATTCATGTATTTTATCAATCCACTTGCCCCTTTTTCCTTCGCTATCCCCTTGAATAAGGATATCTTTTACAGCAGCTGCAGGTACAAATGCAGTGATGTGGGATTATAAGATATATACACGGAAAGATTTGATGGATTTCACTAGGGCATATGCTTGCTTTTCCAATATGTTGTATTTAATTCTACATCACGGAGCACCTGACTGAAAAATGCAATAGGCTGCTCATACCCTTCTTCATTTTTCTGTAATAAAACTCCTGCTATTGTATGAAGTGATGCAAAAGAAAAATTCATGAAAGGTTTATCATAATCTGGTCCAGCCAGCACAAGGGCTTCTGCAAAAGCATTCTTTATCCTGGTAAATACCTCCCGTGATTCTTGTGACCACTTTACCTCATTATCCTTCTTCAACATATCTATTATATGCCTAACTATGTCAACATAGTTAGGAATAAACCTTCTCAAGAAATTAATGCGCCCTAGGAATACTTGTACTTGTTTCTTATTTCTGGGAAAAGCAATATTGTTTATAACCTCTACCCTCTTAGGATCTATCTTCACCCCATCTTTAGTCACGATATGGCCCAAAAGCTTTCCCTCTTCTAATGCAAATAAAGACTTTTGAGGATTCAGAGAGAGACCATACCTTCTGCACTTCTCAAAAGTTCTTCGCAGATGTTCAATGTGCTCAGCATCATTCTTGGAAAACACAGTAATATCATCTAGGTAGACCACCAAGAATTTATCCTGCTCCTCGACAAAAGAAATATCCATTTCCCTCTGAAAAGTGGCCCCTGCATTAATCAATCCAAAAGGCATCCTGGCATACATAAATGTACCCCATGGTGTGGTGAAAGCAGTCTTCTTTTGATCTTCTGGAATTACAGCCACCTGATTATAACCAGAGAATCCATCCATCATTGACATCCTGGAAGATCCAACCACCTTCTGCAGGATGTAATCCATTTTGGGAAGTGGATAATTATCCTTTAAGGATGCTCTGTTTAAACTTCTGAAATCCACACACAGCCTTATTTCTCCATTCTTCTTTAGTACAGGGACAAGGTTTGCCACCCATTTAGAGTACCTCAATGGCACAATTATTTTGGCTTTTAGCAACTTCTTGATTTCTTTCTCAATAGAAGGTAGCAGTAGGGGATTGATTTGTCTGAGCTTCTGCTTATGGGGCTTTGCATCTACCTTCAATGGAATTTTGTGCTGCATAATACTGATATCAAAAGTTTTCAAGTCCTGATAGGACCATGCAAACACATCTCTGTAAGACTGAAATAATTTCTGATATAGATTTTTATATTCTTCAGGGATTTTCTTTGACAGTTTAACAATTTTGGGTTCAGCCTCAGTACCCAAATTCAGGTCTTCCACCTGATTCTCTTCTACCACTTTGCTTGGCTGCAGTGGGACATCATTCTTGTCAAATAATCTTTCTAGAGGCACCAGCCCTCTAGGTATAATGTTTCCCTTTAACTGCAACACTTTATTACCTGCCATTTTCTCCTCCCAATGTCTTTCTGGAGTATCTTCAGACTCAGCCTCTTTTGCATCATCAATCTCCATATTGGAGAATTCTCCCATTGTTTCCAGTAATCTCTTCATCTGTTCTTCGTCCTCAAATACCTGCCAGTGTTTGATATTGTCTGGGATTGAAGGTCGATAACGCACCTCGACTTCATATCTTAAAAGAGGGTTCTGAGGTGGTCGGAATGTACTAGCAGCCACAGCAAGGGAGTCAACCATCCTATTCTGTTCTCGGGGCATGAACTGTATATTGAATGCCAAGAAGAAATTCTCTACCATGTCCCAAACTTCATTTCTATAAGCCCTTAGCCTAGGATGTTTGGTCTGACACTGATTCCTGACTTGTTTGACCACTAGTTCTGAGTCTCCCAGAACCTTTAAACTTTGTATATTCATATCCCTAACTGTCTCCAATCCTAACAGGAGTGCTTCATATTCAGCCACATTGTTGGTGGCTTCATATTCTAGTTTGAAGGACAGTGGGACCCATCTTCCTGTAGGAGAAATTAATAGCACTCCAGCTCCATTTCCTTCCCTTGAATTTGCTACATCAAAATGTAGTGTCCATATTCTTGCTTCCATGTTTTCTGAGGGCTGCTCAGTCTTGACCTGACAAAAGGATGGTTCATGAGCATAATCTTGACCTTCTTCCAGCATAAAGCATGAAAAATCTCCTTCTTTACTGTAAACTGGTGAATTTACAGAATTGTCCGCCTTAGTCACCATCTTGACAAATCTCGTCTCCCTGTACAATCTCCTCTCCTGGCCCCCAAAAACTGGGATAGTGGCATATGTTAAATCCATCTTGAGTGATCCACTGATTTTTGTTCCCTAGGACCTTGACAGCAACATACCAAAACGAGCTGGAATGTCAGCTGCCATTATGTCCATAACCACACTCTTTGCTGGGATTTGGGCCAAATTGACTACCAAATCCTTGATCATCCCCAAGCATTTAACTCTTTTGGAATCAAATGAATAGAGATCTTTATATGGACGTGTGATTTGTAAACCTAGTTGTTCCATGACTGATAGAGGCATAAGATTGTGGGAAGCTCCAGAATCTAGCATGCAATTATGTAATAGCACATCATGGATCACTAGAGACACATAGAAGGGAGGAGTAGAGGGATCTATCTCCTCAACATGTGGGCCAAAAACTACCATTGGTCTCTCTTCTTTAAGGTTGAGACTATCTGGGATGACTGGTGCTTCTTGAGGAAGCATGAAAGAGGTGACTTGAGATTGATATGCTGGCTGTTTCAATAATTCAGTCAAGGGGACTGGTATTTTGACCTTTCCAAGTTCCTTTTGCGGACTGAAAGCAGGGGAGGACTTTTCTAACACAACCTCTTTTGACTCTTTGTTTTCAACTAGGGGCTTGACTTCTTTAGACACAGACTTGACATTAGGGGGAGTGACTGCTTCCGAAGGAGAAGGAATTTGATCATTAGATTGCAAAGGTTTGTTCAGAGGTTGCTTACCTTTGTCTGCAGCTATCTGCATTGCAGACTCCTTCTGAGCAGGTGCTTCCTTCTGGGGTAACTCCTCTTCTTGCTCTTGGGTGCGAGTCCTCTTCCTAGAAGATCTGAGATCATATCTTCTATTGAAATGTGCTTGCATGAAATCATCAAATTGTTTACAATAATGATCAAATTCTGCTTCTTCTGCGTCTCTGATATTTTCTTCTTTTCGCAATGAGCACCCAGCTTCATCATTCCCTTGTAAAGGGCATTCTTCTCCATCACTATTTGAAAATGAAATATTTTCATCCTCCAGTCTATAGGCAGTGTCCTCAGTGGAGTCATCTATTGGACCTTCTAGGTACAATGGGTGTGGCACTCGATCCTGCTGCTCCTTTGCTTTCCTTGGCAATATTTGCAAGGGTGGTTTCCTATATTGAGGATTGTAACCTCGGTTTGGAGCGTTCTTGAAATTTTTGAAGGCTGAGTTCTTAGCCTCCAATTCAAGCTTGACCATTTTCTTAATCAGTTTGCTCATTTCTTCCATTTTGTCATTGACTGAGTCTCTGTCCTGGCTAGAAGTAGACACCTCCTCTTTGCCCCTTCTTCTGGCATCTTGTTCAGATTTTCCTTTTGATTTGCCAATGGAGGAAAAGTTTGCTTCCAACTCTAGTGCATCTGCCTGAGCATCATCCAGAGTAGCAGGCTTTCTTTCTCTGAGAGAGAAACCAAAATCTGAGTCAAAGGCTGCTACAAAAACAACTTTAGCAGCAGTTTGATGGGGTTTCATATCAGCAGGGAGACTCAGATATAATTTATTAAATCTCTTGATAAATTCTGATACTCCTTCATTATGTCTTTTCTTTAGTGTATTGAACTCAATGAGACGATTTCCATGATCTTTTTTCTCTCCCCATTTCCTGAGAAAAGTGTCTTCCATGTTATCCCAAGTGGTAATAGAACGACCAGCCAATGTCTTAAACCATTTTCGAGCTTCACCATCTAGAGATTGCACAAACAGTCTTAAGACCACATCTAAATGTTCAACATTGAAGTTCTCTGCAAAGGAGCAGAAAGTCTCAAGGTGTTTTTGAGCATCAATCTCGTTTTCTCCATTGAATCTGGGCAGGATCTTCAGATAATCTTGGGGTATATCATTCAACACTTGGGGTAATGCCAGGGGAGCATATTTGTTCATCAAGAAGGCTGGAACATTGGCCATTGGAGGAGGTGGAGGTGGTGCAATAGTCTGATGAGTAAGAGGAGGAGGAGGAGGAAGTGGAGTACGAATAATAATAGGAATATACTCAACTGCAGCTTGAGGGGTTGAGGGGAACAAAGGTCTATTAACAGCAGATACTTCGGTTACTTCCTTGACCTCTTCAACTTTAGGAGTAGGAAGAAGACTGTTTTTATTTATGATACCCTCTCGGGGTGGACTATCCAAATAATAATAATCAGTATCTCCCACAGTGGAGTTGGGAATTTGCAATTGAGAATTTTGAGAGGAGGAGGAAGGAAAATATTCTATAGACACTTCAGGAATCTGGGAACGGGTTGATTTTCTTTCCCTCCAATTTCTTCTATGTATAATCTGGTTAGGGTCAGACACTGAAGTTTTCTTTGGCTTGGACGTATCTGACCTCAGGTGTGGCTTACGAGGAGCTAGGACTACAAATAGATTTATCAAATAACAAATGTGGAGTCGCCAAGGTGAGGGATTTACAACTCTCAAATCCCTGTGCTCACCTACTTAGAGAGTGAATAGAATTTTGTCGAGGCCCAGGGATTTTGATTTTCTTAAATTCGTCCCCGGCAACGGCGCCAGAAAGATGTTGTAGCTCCTAGAGACAGCCTAGAGTTGTGATAGACCAGTGCCTAGGACATCTTAGCATAGCAAGGAGCATATAATATGATGTTTGAAGTTGTCAGCTTCAGCTCACATGCTATCTCCTGTAAACAGGGAAATAAAATAGAATGGGACCAAACTCTTAGAAACTGACACAGGAAAAGAGATACCGCAGAGGCAAGATGCAAAACTCTAATACAAAGCAACAGACAATTCAGAGACAATTTACTACAAAGCGGGCCGATTCAGAAATACTTCACAGACATAAATTATCAGAAGGTGTATGTAGTGAAAGAAGTATTAAGGAGATACTAGTTAACATTGAGCTGATACCCAGATATACAATACCACCATGGATGGGCTTACCAATCTAAGAATCCATACATGGTAATATCATTTTAAAAGCACCCTCTCAAAGCAACTAATATAGCAGAAGTATGGTTAGCTGAATAATGGAACAGAATATCATGCGTGAGCCATATTTAAAGCACTTGACTGATCCGAGCCTGGGCATCAACTAGGATGAATCCATACCAAAAATCAGTGAGCCACTCACATTCCAAAACATGATACAAGAAAGAAGAAATGAAATGTTCTATTAATATAACACAATAAAGAAGATTACAGACTGTGAAATACCAAAGACCAAAATCCTCTTTGACAGATAGAACTCCTCCTCACTGAGACCCTATGGGCTCTGAGCCTTCATACGAGAATTTTACAAAAGGTATGCAAAAATCCTTTCACTGCATAATTTTCTGATAAAAATCTGGAACCCCTACAATACATTTCTTCATGGTTTTTATAAGAGAAACTAAAACCTAGCAAAAGAGGTAGGTGATGAACATTTAATTGTATCATTAAAACAAAATGGTGGAGAAGTGCCCGCCCATACTGCTTGACGGCGATGTAGTGCTGGATGTACTCTGTGGCCTGCGAACTGAAATAAATGCACTGAGTGAAAATTTCTTCAGGAACAAGATATGGAGATAAAACCATATGAACATTCTGTCCTTTTCTGAAAGAAAACTCAGCTGAAATAAAACCTGGAGGGTATTGCTTCTTGTGCATTGTACCCTCTGCCTTCTAGATCTTGAATTAAGATTTAAAATCTTCAATGATGAACGCTGAATTCATTTATCAGTTGACTGATACTCTTTGCCGCAACATTAATGTTTCCATCTGCCACAATCTGTGCTTTGAAGAACTCTGGAGGGTTGACAGATTTTACCCCTGCTTTTTTTTAATGAAATTCGTGTCATAACAGCTTCTCGAATCCTTTTTCCATAATTCCGCCTCTGATAAATGGTCCTTTGGAATGTACTCGGCTTCTGAAAAGGAGGTTGTGAATAATGGCAATTTTCCGTCGTCGTGAACCTGCAAAATATACAAACTTGTTAAGGAAACAAATGCACGGGAGGGGGAATGCAACGGAGATGACCGTGTAACGTAGAGACGTGATGAAATGACGGACATATGCAGGGTGGCGACGAAAGATATAGTGGAACAATGGTGGATAATCGGATGGAGAATTTCAACCAGAAACATTAAATTTTAGCTTATGGACGGGACATATAAGGGGTGGAGGTAGAAATGTGATGCACACGTGATAAGGGTGACGTGGAGGAAGACTTGGTCAACAGCTGGTCATGCAAATGATCTGGACCATTCAATCTCAAAACGAGATCAACGGTTGTAACTGCATTGGAGGGCGATGGACTGTGGGCCCGGAGCACTGTACGCTCGGACTAAAACTCGTGCAGCTTCGGGGTATGACAATCGTCCGATGGAGGCCCTCAGATCGGACGACCGTAATGAATATCGCTGCATGACTTTGGTCGAACAATAATGCGCGATGGAGAGCAGTTTCGAGGCCATACGCTGGGATGTGTGGTGAGCATTGAGTGGAATCGCTGGCCCAAGGAGAAATACCGCCTACCACCAAAAGGCGGTGCGATATAAACCACTGGTTTTTGCAATGGGGGCGGATGTGGGGACCACCAGGACAGGCGCATCGCGAACCGTTGATTTCGTGGTCTAATCGGACGACTGTCGGGGGGTCTGCGAGCGCAGCGAAGACGTATAAACGCCGTCCGATCTCATACAGATCTACGGCTCGAAATGCTCCCGATATCCCTTTGATAAGCGCATATAGAGTTAGCACTCGGTTCAGGCTTTTAGTCTCATGGAGGAAAAGAACAAGGGGCTAGGGCTGAAGGAGCTATGCCTCGAATATTTTTAAATATGAATTCCCAACCTTTGATAATGTATTTTGGAGGCGGGAAATGGTAACGATAGGTTTGAGAATGGTTTTCCAAGGCTGCAAGGGGGGAATTTGAGAGCTCTAAACCAGATTTCCTGTGAAATTTTGCAGGAAGCGAATTATGATCAACAGTAGGCATGTTCACTGGTGACAGTTTAACTCCATATGCTTTATCTATAGTTAATATTTCAGAAGGAGGACTGATGGAAAACTGTAAACTACAGTTATCTTTGTTGTTGACAAATGCAACTACAAGAGAACTTGATTAATTGCCAAGAGATTTTGGCAACGAATTTTTCTTTCCATCCAGAACTTGAACTGTGGTTTCTGACGCCTGTGGGAATGGTTTCAATATATCCAAAATCTCAACAGAATGGATTGTAGCTAGTTTATTTTGTCCTGTTAGTGGGCATGAATCATTTGATATGTCGATTTTTGTCTTTAAAGGTTGATGAAATGTAGATGAAATGTTACCATATGACCCAGCTAGCATCAATGAGTAGAAATTCATCGGGTGTGAACCACTTAAAGAAACATAACCTGAAAGTGGATGGTTGTATGTAGGCAGTTTTACTAATGGAGGAATGGAATCTTTAATTGATGACACAACATCAAAGATAAGAGAAATGAAATAAAATCATTGTGGAAAGAAATATGCAAAATTTGCTCATTTATTGCATATCAAATATGCTACAAGTATGGGCACAAACATGAGATTTTAATTTTCAACTCTCTAGGCTCTTGTCAATGTGGTCAACCAAAAAGATGTCAAAAAACTAAATATTTTGGGGGGTTCAAAATTGGTTATGGATTGAGTCTGCGACAAAGTCAGCGTAGTGGCCCCTCATTTGGCTCACATTTTGCAACGTATCAAACAAGTCTACAACAAGTTGGATTGGTTCTCTTATGGCCATATATACCATGAACTCAATACCCTAGCAGACAAGCCCTCCAACTTATTCCTCAAGTGTTATAATACCAAGAGTATACGAATGATAATTTTGTAGGGGTTGTTGCCTTCCATATCTAGTTTTTTTTTACTCACTTATTGCTATATTTTGTGATTACATATGTAAACAATGCAATGATATTATCTGAAAAGTGATAGAGATTTTTTTTTTGGCTTTTAAAAGCTCGCACAATATATAAATGGAACAAACTTTTATTACTACAATCAATCAATTACTTCTACATACCACTAAAAGTGACAAAAGCTCTATAACCTTTGATCACCTTGAACATCAAACACACTAAGAACCTCGATAATGGGGTTCTAATAACATCGCCAAAGATCCAAAATTGACAAAGCACAATTTAATGAGTATTGATTAGTCAAAATTACCATGTGGATCAACTACTCAAGTCAAAATGATGGTATATTGGATTAGGTGTGGGTTGCACTTGCATTTGAAAGAGTGAACACAACGTGGATAAAGAACATTGACTACACTAGGAACCTCAACAATGGGGTTCTAATAAAATGGAAAAAAATCCAAAATTGAAAAAGTGCAATTTAATGAGCATTGATTAGTCAAAAGTACAATGTGGATCAATGACTTGTGTTGAAATGATGGTATATTAGACTAGGTGAGGATTGCAATGGCATTGGAAAGAGTGAACACAACGTGAATAAAGAGTCACTTGGAGAAGGAATACAAGGAATCGCAATCTTGGTTGCACATATAGGGATGGTCAAACAAGCAAGTAGAAGCATTTAGGCTACCATAAAAATTGGCAACTCATTTTTTCTAAGAGAGATCCAAAAGAGTCATCCAAAACTGCATTTTTTTATAGGAGAAAGCTTAAAATCCTCCTTTTGGAAAATGCATCCTTCACATTAGGTAAAAATTTCCATCTACATTTCTCACAAAGATATGTAGAGAAATGTTTCTTCAATCGTCCCAAAAAAGGGAAAAATAAAAACCCTTTTGGGAAAATGCATTTCCCTTTATGTTTCACCGCATTTCCCAAAAGAGATATGTGGAAAAATGTTTCTTGGAGCATCCTACAAGAAAAAGACATCTTGGCAACATGGGAAACATGGAGGTGTCCCCTCCCACCTTAAGGGACACATCCCCGTAGAACAGTGGTTTTTCCATTCATTTAGCGGCATTTATGAGTCACCATTGCTCATTTGTTTATGAATACAAAGTTTATCATATACTGCTATGTTGAATAGTAAGCATGTGTCAAAGCCCTATAACAAGTGGATCTGCTTTGGATAGAATCAAGGCCAAGGACTAAACTTTCATGGTCGTAATATAAGCATGTGGACAGTAACACAGTGGAAATTCATTATAATACAAAGACCTTACAAAACCATATTTTCTTGATGATAAAAAAAAGCTTTGGAATTTCACTTACACTAACCATATCATATATTGTCATCTATCGGTAAGATACATTTATAAGACCTCATTTACAGATACTTCCAAAAGTCTACCTTCAAAATTTTTAACCCCGTTCACCTCTGCTCTGCTCTTACATGGCCTAAGAGATTAAAAAAATACTGTAGAAATAGGCCAAGAGAATATAAATACGGGCGGGAGTTGGCACCCGGCCCCGCATGTCCAGAGTAGATCCTATTTTACTTTGAATATTCTACTCACTTCTGTTTATATAAAATAAATTAATGTTCACAGGGGAGACGAAAAGGTGATCGTTCAGTCTTCCTGGGGTTATATGAAGCCATATGGATTGTTTGCGAGGAGGTGGGAGACGTAACGTCTATGTTTGTTCAACTATGTTTTTCAAGGCTTTTGTGGAGTAACAATGGTGAGGTGGCATTCTAGAATTTTTGCTTGCCAATATTCATGATGATTTCAAATTCAGTCGTGACTCGATAAGGTGAGGTGTTGGGATGTGCAGATTTTTTACCCACACAGAACATGATTCAATGCATTTAGTTGGAAGGTTTTGACCTTTTGCATGTACATGGAGAAATGCTACAATGGCTTTTGTGTTTTTCCCTGTAACCTCCACATAGTCAACGGTGGCCTACCCCACCCCATCTACAGGATCCATATTTGAAAGAGCACCATTTACAATAAAGATAAACACCTCAGAGGCCATTCAACAAAGCTTTAAAAAAATGAAAAAACTGGAGACCAAACATCTACTATACCTCAACGGAACATATACCCACATCAAAAAAAAATCTAGGCTCCACACTACCCATTCACATTCCCAACATTCATTTGGGAGGTCCGCACTGGCTACTTAAAAAATTTCAATCATCACCGTCAAAAGAGAGGTTGCAGATTTGTACTATGGAACAAGGGATGACATGCAATGGCAATTCGAGGCAGAAAACACGATCACAAAAAATCCCACAACAATGCCACAAACAAACAAGTTGGTGCAGATTGTGAAACTAGATCAATATACTATTCTGATAACGGCAATCCAGTAGTTCAGTCTTTTTATTTCTTGTAATGTTAAGAACAACGATTCACATTAGCATAATCGAATGTTTGGACATAAGTGTATTGTTTAGCACTAATTAATTAATGACGCTTTTTGCTAGTACAAATCTGCTTTCACGGCCCTTTTTTTTATTGAATGTTATATAGATGTTGTACCATATTTTATATTAATACATTTTATTTTTTTCCAACATCTATTATATTTTATTAAATAATCCTTCCATTTTCAAACAGTGTGTCCCTTGGACAATATCCAATTGACGCACTAACCCATCAGCCTATATCAATGAAATTTCTTGTAGAGTCCGAAATTATTTTAGCATACTATTGTCTGTATACAAATATATCTAAGATAAAATGCAGCATGCAGCTGGTTTAATGGTTGGAAGAATATGTGCAGTGGAAACGAGACCGAATTCTCCGTAATGCATTCGGTCGCAGTCCATTACACCTTTTGGGAAAGAATAACTTGATGTAGTCCAACACCAGTAGTTCTATTGGGATTCTAGGTATAACATCTCTAACTTCGTTCCAATAAAACAAGCATAGTTACAAAAGCAGTATTTACCCAAAAAAAAAAGAGACCGTCCTCTTGCTACAATACTTGCTAAAATTGCCCTAAATTAATTTTGTACATGTTGGGTTCCTATAAATTCATTTACCCTGTGATCTATCCAGGAATAAAATGCCATTGACCCATTAAGCCAAAATAATACTCATTTATATTCAATGCATTTACATAATTCACATTAAATTAAATAGAAATTACCTGTATATATAGCAGAATAACAGCCAGGGATTGCACTCTATCGTAGTCGCTAAACCACGCACTAATATGTGCCCATGCTGATGATGCACATAGCATGTTCTACACTCTCTTTCGTCCACACAAAACTTTAAAACGGAAAAATCCCGCCAATGAAGAAAATTGGATCGATAGACCCCAAACCCTCCTAAAACGGAACTTTCAAAAAATGCTCTGGGATTGATTTTGAATTGCGCTGGAGCCAAAATGGGAAAGGAATACGAGCAGATCACGACAAGAGATGACTCAGGCAGCTGCATGGAGGCGAAAATCCACCGAGATTTGCATGGGAGGCTAGATTTTCGATCTCGTTTTCTTGGCCGGGAGAATGTAAATTTCTAACCCCATTCACCTCTGCTCCGCTCTTACATATCCCGAGAGATCAAATAATTACTGTAGAACTAGGCTGGGAGAATATAAATGAGAGCGAGAGGCAGCACTTGGCCCAGCATTGTTGGCAATATGATGAAGAGTGTTGTCCTTGATGGCAACCTACTTAATAAAGTTGATGGCTACTTGATGAAATGAGATTGTTGGCTATATGATGCAATGTGTTGTCTTTGGATGACAACCTTCTTGGTGAAGTTGTCCTTGATGGAAACCTACTTGATGAGTTGCCTATAAGCAACCTATGTGTTAAATATGTAAATATGATGTATCTACAGATCAACTCAGGAGTAACAGAAGAAAGGAATTTCAGGAAGTGCCAAAGAAATTATAAATAAGGTATGTCACTATGCATACGCGGTTTTGTAAAGGCAAAGTAGCGTATGTACGCGGAAAAGTACGTTCCAAGTCGCGTATGCCTAATTGCGCTCTAAATTTATAAAACCAGGGGTTCTTACCATGGTATTGACCCATTGTATTGAGCGCTTGAATATCTATTTGATCCCGTCCAGGAATACCATTAGAAGTTGTGTGGTTTTGGCTCATGGTATTGACAAAGGCTAAATCTATATAAGGAGAAGAAATTCATAGTGCAAAGGTGTGCAAGTTTCTAGGCATTAATGAATACTTCACTCTGAAGTATATCTGCATGGTTGAATTCTGTTCTTAATTGATAGATCTGAATCTATGATGCACCTATGAATGTGATGAAGGTTCAAGATCTCTAGATCTAGAAATGATGAATCTCTAAAGAAGTGATGAAGACCTGGCACAAATATGATGAAGAAATTGAAGAAATCTGGGTAAGTTCATAGATCTGATCTGTTCTGCAAAGTTTGTCTTTTATAGATCTATACGCAGGTTCATTTCATGAAAAGCGCATGTATACGCGGATCGGGTTCAATAAAAGCGCGTATGGGCAGTTAGGTTTTTCTTTGAAAAATGCACAGATGTATACGCGGGTTCGTTTCATGAAAAGCGCGTGTATACACGAGTCTGATTAAATAAAAGCGCGTATGGTATCTGATCTAATGATTGCTCAAGGTTGAATGTGTTTCTGCATATCTATTCTGAAGTCTGGGTTATCTCTGATATTCTAGTTACAGTGGTTTCACTGTTCTGGTTGAAGCATTGGGCGAAGTATATTCATTGATAAGTGAAGGGTTGTGTTGAAGCTGTTTGATCCAGTTTGAAAATTGATGAAACGTGGTCTGCAGTGGTGCTGAGGGTCGAAGCCTTCAGTAAGGGGGTAGTAGCTCCCTTCTAATGATAGCTGGTAAACGAGAGCAGGGGGTAGTAGCTCCCTTCCAGGAGAGGCTGGTAAACGAGAGCAGGGGGTTGTAGCTCCCTTCCAGGAGAGGCTGGTAAACTAGAGAAGGTTGTAGCCTTCTGCGGGGGGTTGCCTACGTGCTGATATGAGTCTGCGCCAGTACACAGTTGTAGGATGTTTTCTTTATAATAATTATTGAAGACTAAGACGACGACAGCGGTGGTTTTCTCCCGAATTGGGTTTCCACCTAAAATCCTGGTGTTCATGTGTGATGCTCATGTGTGTTGAGTTATTCTATTCTTACTGTACATGTTTACTGCTTACTAACATCTAATAAGTGAATGATGCAATAATCTAAGATAAGAATTATCTGCATAATAAGAGATATGAGCATACGCAAGTTTCCTTAAGGATATCCGCGTATATACGCTAGTTTTGTTCTGTAAAGTAGCGTATGGGTTTTTGAGAAAAGAAAAGTAAAAAGTTGATTGACAAATCAAGATACTGATTCACCCCCCCCCCCCCTCTCAGTATCTTTCCCAACAAGCATGTCCAGAGTAGATCCTATTTTCATTTGCATTTTCTAGACAGAAGAAAATACAGTAACGCAGTTGCAAGAACAACAAAAGCCCTAATAACTAAGCCAGCGGGAGATGCCAAAAAAAAGTGATGTGTTTTGGGCGGGCGATATTTTATTTTATATCGAGGTATAAAATTTAAACGAAAAATGAATACTCTTTCCCTCCATTTTTCTAAACATTATTTTTAATGTTACGTCTTTCGAATATCATTTTTAATATCATATTCATGGTTGTTTAGATGGATGTTTCTTTGTAATGTCAACAATCTTTTACAAGGAAGTTTCAAAAATCAATTTAATTTTATTCTAATAAATTTATTTTTAAAATATTGATGATGAACTACAAAATGAGTGATTCTAAATGAGTCGACTTTAAAAAATTTATGTGATTTATCTAGAAGAGGTTTTAAACAAATTAAATAATTAATTATTAAAATAAAATTGAAATAAAATAGTAAATTTAGGAGAGTTTTTAAAGAAATCAATTAATTAATTATTAAAATAAAATTGAGATAAAATAGTAAATTTATGAGAGGTTTTTGAAACCCATGGTTTTGCTCATGGTATTCCACCTTACCAACAAGGAGGAATTAACCCGATCGTAGGTCCCAACTAGACCTACTCTCGTTTGGAGTGGCTAATCCCAACGGGTTTTAAGGATTTTTATAAGGGTTAAGAGAATAATGAGTTAGTGGTTAAGGGATTAAGGATTAGGGGCTTAGGTGTTAGGGGAATAAGGGCTTAGGGGTTAGAGGTTTAGGGTTTAGGGGTTAGGGGAATAACGAGTTAGTGGTTAAGGGGTTAGGGATTGGGGGCTTAGGGGTTAGGCGATTTAGGCACATTTAGGGGTTAGGGGAATAATGAGTTACTGGTTAAGGGATTAGGGATTGGGGTTAGGGGAATAGTGAGTTAGTGGTTAAGGGGTTAGGGGTTAGGGGATTCATGTGCATTTAAGGGTTAGGGGAATAATGAGTTAGTGTTTAAGGGATTAGGGATTGGGGGCTTAGGGGTTAGGGGATTCAGGCGCAATTAGGGGTTAAGTGAATAATGAGTTAGTGGTTAAGGGATTATGGGCTTAGGGGTTAGGGGGTTTAGCAGTAAAGGATTTTAGGGGTTAGGGGTAAGGGGTTAATAGGTTATGGGTTAAGCGTTAACGGTTAAGGGGTTAGCGGTTTAAGTGTTAGTGGTTTAGGGGTTTAAGGGTTTAGAGGTTTAGGGTTCAAGGGGTTAAATGGATTAGGGTTTTAGGGGTTTAGCGGTTAAATTGGTTAGGGGTTGGGAATTAGGGTTTAAGGGTTAAGGGTTTAAAGGTTTAGGGTTGAGGGGGTTAAATGGGTTAGCGGTTTAAGGGTATAGAGGGTTAAATGGGTTAGGGGTTGGGAATTAGGGGTTAAGGGGTTAGACGTTTAGGGTTTAGGGGGTTAAATGGGTTAGGGGTTTAGAGGTTTAGCGGGTTAGGGGATTTAGTAGTTAAGGACTTTAGGGGTTAGGGGTCATTAGGGGTTAATGGGGTTAGGGTTTAGGGGATTAAATGGGTTAGGGTTATAGGGGTTTAGGGGGTTAAATGAGTTAGGGGTTTAGAGGTTTAGGGGGTCAGGGGATTTAGCAGTTAAAGATTTTAGGGGTTAGGGGTTAGGAGTTAGGGGGTTAAGGGTTAGAGGTTTAGGGTTTAAGGGGTTAAATGGGTTAGGGGTTTATAGGTTTAGGGGATTAGGGGATTTAGCAGTTGAGGATTTTGTGGGTTAGGGTTAGGGGTTAATGGGGTTAGGGTAGGGGGTTAAATTCGTTAGGGTTTTAGGGGGTTGAATGTGTTAGGGGTTGAGAATTAGGGTTTAAGGGGTTAGGGGTTAAGGGTTTAGAGGTTTAGGGTTTAGGGGGTTAAATGGGTTAGGGGTTTAGGGGGGTAAATGGGTCAGGGGTTAAGGGTTTAAAGGTTTAGGATTTAGGGGTTAAATGGGTTAGGGGTTTAGAGGTTTATGGTTTAGGGGATTAAATGGGTTAGGGGTTTAGGGGTATAGGGGGTTAAATGGGTTAGGGGTTGGGAATTAGGTTTTAAGGGGTTAAAGGTTTAGGGTTTAGGGGGTTAAATGGGTTAGGGATTTAGAGGTTTAGGGGGTTAGGGTTTTAAGGGTTCAGGGGATTAAATGGATTAGGGGTCGGGAATTAAGGTTTAAGTGGTTAGGGGTTAAGGGTTTATAGGTTTAGGGTTTAGGGGGTTAAATGAGTTAGGGGTTTAGGGGGTTAAATGGGTTATGGGGTTAAGGGTTTAGGGGTTAGGGGTTAAGGGTTTAGAGCTTTAGGGTTTAGGGGTTAAATGGGTTAGGGGTTTAGAGGTTTAGGGGGTTAAATGGGTTAGGGGTTAAGATGATAGTTTCGTTGGTCTTTGTTTGTGCACAATAGTTTTTTATTCTTTGTGTATCAATGTAACAATTTTGTAGGTACTGTTGGTTGTTGCCATGTCTTCTCTATTTATTAATTTCTAGTATTTGTTAGCAATTTCTTTACATTTATTGATGAAAATGTTTATTACAATTAAACCAAATGTATGTTCAATCTCCAGTTTCAAACTCAGCCACAGTGTTGTCACACAATTTAGGTCCATATAATGGCCATATGATGAAGTCTCAATAACCACATTGCACCTCATGATTGCTACAGAAAAGCTTAAGTTCAAGTGTCCCACATTCATGAGAAAGTTGGCTCTTATACTCTTTCTCCACCTAACTGTGTCCTGGAAATACCCTTGTTTATTGCAAAAACATCCTAATGTTGTCGACCTTGTCCCTTAACAAACCAAGGGAACAGATGCGACTAAGAGGAATGGAAAGCACTACAAAGTTGGAGAGAGTACAAAAGACTAGGATGATTTAAAGGATAAGCTTGAAGAATGTAACAATGTTGAAACAACTGAAAGTTGTCCCAAACAAACAATTGATAATGTGAAACCTTCTTCTGTACCAGTCAAGCAAGACTACATTCATGTGAGAGCAAGAAGAGGCCAAGCGACTGATAGGCATAGTCTGGCAAGGAGGGTATGGTTCCCTATTTTTAATGAAATATTTGATCTAAATTTTTTCTATCGAAGATTAACCATTTTAACCTTGCCAACAAGGGGAAATTAACCTGATCGTAGGTCCCAACTAGACATGCTCTTGTTTGGAATGGTTATTGACAACGGGTTTTAAGGATTGTTATAAGGGTTAGGGGAATAATGAGTTAGTGGTTAAGGGATTAGGGGCTTAGGGCTTAGGGGAATAGGGGCTTAGGGCTTAGGGGTTAGGGGAATAATGGGTTAGTGGTTAAGGGGTTAGGGATTGAGGCCTTAGGGGTTACTGGATTTAGGCGCATTTAGGGGTTAGGGGAATAATGAGTTAGTGGTTAAGGGATTGGGGATTAGGGATTGGGGTTAGGGTAATAATGATTTAGTGGTTAAGGGGTTAGGGAGAGAGAGAGAGAGAGAGAGAGAGTGAGGAGTGGGAGAGGTAGAGAAGGGTAAGAGAGGGAGACATTGACACAAAGATGGAAGGAGGGCGGAAAGAAGGAGAGAGGGAGGGATACAGTGAGAGGATTGGAGGGTAGAGAGAGAGAGAGAGGGAGGTAGGAGAGAAGAAGGACAAGAGATAGGACTTAAGAGAGAGGAACCAATATCATAGAAGAAAGAATATGTGACCAAATTACTCTATAGGAAGATGGGAGATAGGGGCACCCTACCTACCTAACTAAATGTCTAAACCAAATGTGGTGTAATCATATGTAATGGTGGGTGATTATATGAGGAGAGGATTTTACGAGGAGGAACTGGATTTTTAATGTGATATGAAAAAAACAAGTACCAAACCTAACCATTTCACATTCACCAATGTTCTGTCTGCATGTGCTAATTTGGTAAATTTGGAACGTGGAAAAGGAGTCTTGTTTTGTGATCACCTCCCACAAGGATTCACCAATTGTGAGAACACAATGCTTGTGGTTGCATCTTCTAAATCATCATCACTTCCACCAACACCTCATCCAATAATGCCAGGTTAAAAAGTTTCAGGCTCTCGGCAACCAAAAGGAACATAGTGCATGTGCTCTGAATCTCTTCTACATACTTGTAGCTCTCTTCCCAAACCAAAGCCACTAGTGTTGTGTGTTCACTTTGCCCTGAATCTTGTGAAAACATTCAGAGGTAAGGAACTGTTGCACCAAGGTATGGATCCATTATGTGTCATATCCACTGAAGGAGAACATGTTCCAAACAATAGGTAGATTCTCACAACTATCCCTTTGTGGGGTGTTGAGAACTCCAAGATGCCACATGCTCATTAATGAAATCTATAGATTGAGAACTTTCGTACAAGACTTGAAGTCATACTAAACTTGGACCAAAAGGCTCAGGATCTAGGTAGCGCAAAGGAACATCTGCAATATGATTTGTATTATTCTCATATAGATAATTTTGCATGGATATCTCCTGGAGTTGTAATGCATATTCCAGGTTCCATAGAACATCTCCCATGGAAGGCTTGTCAAAGCCCATCTCTTCCAAGAGATTTTCGGTAGTCTCCCTAAAGATTTTCATAGAACCAGAGTTGATGGTCCCAACAAGATGAGGGTCAATGATTTTTTCAAGCTTTCCCTCTTTTTGTCAGTGCATTTCCCACTCTTTTGTATTGAATTTTTCTCTGGGAAAAACAAGATTAAGAGTTTCCCTTGCACACAAGAACTCCAGTAACACGACTCCAAAAGAATACACATCAGATTTCTCCGTCAGTTGCTGCTTTCTGAAGTATTCAAGATCAAGGTACCCAAGGGCCAAAACTACCTTTGTATGCAGTCTTTGAATGTCCAAAGTCTGCCACCTTTTCCCATGATCCTGTTATCGTGGAGATATTTGACATTTAGATAAGCATAGAGGATTCACAACAAGGGAATTAGATTGCATTGACCATATATTGGAGCTTCATTGGTATCTCGCCAGTTAAACAGTTTTCCAAAAAGTTGAGGGAGTCTAAATTGGTGCAGTTGAAAATGAAAGGCAATATTTTTCTGTCGAGGCCAAATCCCACGATGCTAAGCTTGAAAACCCCCTCATTATCGTAGGTCATGCCTTCGAGCTCTGAGATGCTGATGTTGCATGGGTTTGATCTTGTATCCAATCCACGGTCACACCTTCGAGCTCTAAGATGGTGACATTGTAGGGGTTTGTATATTGTCTCTGGTCCACTGCGTGAACTTGGGTACATAAAATTGGCACCATGTCAGGTTAAGGGACATTATGAGTATTCAACGAATAAATCTCGATAGAGAAACAGAATTATGGAGACATTGGCTATCATACATATTTTGTTTCCTTTGTCAATGTTCCAAAGTCGTTGGTCCTCCAAAAGGAGTATTCTTCCCATTCTTTCCTCCAAAACCAGGGTTCATTAGTGCTGCCATATATGCTAATAAACCCCCTTCACCATCTCCCCCATCAGGAAATCTGAGTTGTCAAACAAAAATGTGAAGGTCAAGATCTCCATCATCGAGGGTTACATGGCATGTCTTGTAACTGTGCAAAGAATATTATTTTCAATACATTGTAGCTAGATAGTGGTATGATGCAGATATCCCATTTAATATTGTTTCTCGCTCACCTTATTACCAAGCTATGCGGGACTCTATTATAGCTACAAGAAAGGGCTTCAAAGTCCCTACTATTCATGACTTGAGGGAAGCTCTTTTGAAAAAATAGATTTACTACTTTTATTATTAATCAAATATAATCAAAGTAAGCGGGGGGATAACAGAGGTGGGGATTTGAGGGTTCAAAATCAGATTCGTCAGAGTGGAAGAGGTCGTGGTGGCAAGGGGAATCATGGGTTTGATTGATTTGAGGTAAATGAGGGGTAGGTTATCCAACATTGTTGCCTAGAGAATTGTCGTGCACTTATCAACAACCTGATGGAAAGAGTGGACACAACTGAGAAATTATGTAGTGAGGAGCATGCAGAGAAGATGGCAACATTGGACTGAATGCACTATTTACAATGCCAAGTATAGGAGAGACCGGTAGTGGCTTGGCGAGGCCAAAATCAACTCACTGAGAAAGTAGAAAAGCTAGAGACTTGGTTGGCGCACTTTGAAGGGCACGGTCAGTGTGACTTCTGTCCTCCACCGCATCTAGGAACAACCCCGAACAACCCTGCATCTATCACGTTGGACGACTAGTATGCTATTTGGTGTTCTTTATGCTTTATATGTGTTTTGGTGCCTTTGGCCCAACCGTTATGGACAATGTCCCTAGTCCCTCTTTTGTAATTTTTTGCCTCTGGTGCAAATTTTTGTCAACAAACTCAGTTGAGGTGAGACCACAAGTTTTGTAACTGGCTATATGTACTCCTTTTTTTTTACATGAATATAACATTGACTTACAAAAAAACAAAGGTTCATACATCATTAAAAAATTAATTAAGTTTCATACTTAAATTAATAAATTTTCATACCTATTTACTAAATAGGTCTATAAATATATATTTTAGGTTTATCTATTTAGTATTTATCAAATGTAAATATGATGATTTAATACTAGATTTAAATGAACTTACATGTTTAACATAAAAAAATGTTATAGTTATCTATTTATTAAGTGTAAATATGAAGATTTAACCTTAGATTTAAAAAACTCACACTTTTAACATAAATCAATGAAGTTTACAAATTAAACTTTATGGCCAAATATTAAATATAAATATAATTATTAATTTGGCTATCTAACTTATAATATTATAGCCTTTACTAAATTTATAATGAAGCTGTCATTAGTGTAAACTTGATAGATGATACATGCAATTATGTTAATTGTAGACAAAAGGGTATTCATAATTTTAACACTGTAAATTTAGAGACCCCTTTGTCTCTAAATTTTAACACTGCAAATGGATTCAGAGACACCTATAGTGAAATGTAACACTTCGGTACCAAAATTGCAATTTTCCATATATGGAGTGACACAATTAAAAATTACTAACATAAATGGCTAATTCATATACTTGCTGTACTTGTTATTTGGTCATATTTTTATTCTTGTACAATAATAGTCATTTACATTAATCATTATTAACTTTGTCACTTATTATATAGTCATATATTTTAATCCTAGACTAAATTAGTCATTGAAGTTAGTCGCTTTAACTTTAGTCACTTATTATCTAGTCATATATTTTATCCCTAGACTAAATTAGTCGTTTAAGTTAGTCGCTTTTAGTTTAGTCACTTATTATTTAGTCGTATATTTTATTCCAACACTAAAGTAGTCATTTAATTTATTCATTTTTAGTTCGGGCACATAAAATTGCTCAAATTTAGTAGTAATTCACTTGAAATAATTGCGGTGACTAACATTTTTAGTCACCTAGTCATTAATTTCATCATTTTTTACTAGTGTATGTTGATCAGATGGAAGGATATTAATTTGATTATAATCCAAGAAGTCGTCCATAAGGGAAAAAATCTCACTCCCCGCACAATCATCAATAATTTGATCTATAAAGGGGGTGGGATAGTTGTCCTTAGGGCAAGCCCGATTGCTGTCTCGATAGTCAACACAGACTTGAATTGTGCCCTGCTTCTTATCCACAGCGACAATATTGGAAAGCCACTCTGTCAGAGGGATTGGATATATGAAGCCCGCTCTAAGAAGTTTCTCAACTTCTTCTTTTATAGCAGTGGCTTTTCGAGGATGCACTGGGTGCAGACGTTGGTGCACGGGCTTCGCACCCGGATAGGTGGGAATTTTGTGCACGACAATACTGGGATCGATCCCAGGCATATCTTCATAAGGCCATGCGAAAACATCTCAAAATTCATGGAAAAGACTAGTGTACACTTGAATCTCATCAGGGGAACAAGTGACTCCCACGTGGATGTTCTCGATGACCCCCGGTTTAAGTAGATGTCGATAGGCATCGTATGGGTAATATTACTCAGATTTCCTTCCGAAAGTACTTCATGAGTCAATACTGGCATTTAGAGAGGCAGAGAGGGAACCTAAGATGCAAAACGATCGAGACAATTAGACATTGCCCCTAGGCTGGGCATGAATGAGGAACGATGATGTCCATCACTCCACGGCAGATCTTCGAGAGACATAGTCTCCACGGTAGCTTCGTCAAACGGAAAAACTTCTCTCAAAGGATCGGGCGAATCTGCAGCGCCAAACCAAGGGGATTGAGAATAAACATCAAGAGCCATGCTCAAAGGAGCATTGTCAGCAGGAGGAAGATCTGTTGCGGCAACGATCTCGCAATAATTGATTTCAACTCGGGTCAAAGGCATCGATTCTCCAAAAGAGTCACCTGTTCAGGAGAAGGGATGATCCATAGGTCATCCGACCTAGAGATCATGTTGACTTGAACGGTGTTCGGTGGTGGAATGGGAAAAATACCCATGAGAACGGGGTCCTTGAAAATACCAGGTCCTACACTGTCAGGGGGATTAGGAATTTGATCCATGTATGGCACGTTGTTCTCGGAGGATGAGGTAAAGAAAGACAACTGATCAATAGTAATAATCTTGCCCTCATGTGGAAACTTCAAAAGCCGAAAGAGGGTGGACGGAACGCACAACATGGCGTGGGTCAAGCTGCGACCAAGTAGAAGATTGTAGTTTAGTTTGGCATCAACCACTTTCACTTCGACGTTGACTGTCTTACCTTGTAATGTAATTGGTAGACTCGCGAGAACACCCAAGGGTTTTGATTCCCTTCCATCGAATGCCTCGAGGGCATTAGGAGATGAAGTGAGGGCTGGAGAGCCAATGTCTTGCCAGAAAACAGATGACATAACGCAGGTAGAGGCACCTTCGTCCACAACGGCCCTGTGAATATTGAGGCTGTTGATGCTAACTTTTATAACAAGGGAAATCTGGTGCGGAAGTCGAGGGATGAAATTCTCTAGATCAAAGGTGAGAAGGCTAGAATCGGCAGGATCAATTCCACCGATTGCAGATAACAGAGCTTTCCGTTGAGATGGGAAATTTTGAAGCACTTCCAACGCAGACATTGCGGAGGGCGCCTGTGCCAAATCCTTAAAAATGTTGTAATGCTGAGCAGCACGGGTGTTTGGATTATAGGAAGACTTTCGAAGAACACCTTTGGAAGGTGGCCGTATAATGGGTTCAGCACTGGGCTTCTCAATTTCTAAAGGACCAGAGGCAGGTGGGGGAGGTGGGCCATCAAAGAATTCCTTCCCAGCTGCCTGGCATGATCCAGCATAATCCTTCGATCGAGTGGCAATAGAAACAGGTGCAACACCATTCATCATGAAAACCTGAGACCCAAATGGTGCAGATAGTGAATGTTGCTCGACCATCTGGGTCTACTGATATGGAAAAGTTTCTTTAAGAACTGGAGTTCCCTTAGAGCTTTTAAGAAGTTGACTAACCTCGGATTGTCGGGGACAATCCTTGGTGTAGTGGTCTTCATCACAAATCAAGCAAGGGTACTTCGGTTTGCGTTGTGAACCATCATCAGCACGTGGTTTCGAAGATTCTGGTTTCGGGGCATCAGATTTGACCTTGCCTTTGCCCTTCTTCTTCCCCTTGGAAGCCTTGACTGCAGGATTGGCCTGAACGGCATTGACCTTCGCGATCTTACCAGAATCTGGAGTAGCGGGAGGAGCAGAATTGTTGGAAGAATTCGATTTTTGCTTTCCATTAGAAGACTTACGAGAAGTATGAGAGACGGAACCAATAACACCGTCAACCGATGGGGTAGCTGGTGCTTTAGAGGTCCCTGGCCATGGGGAATCAGTCAATATATCATATAACGTGCCAGACTGAGAATACACTAAATCGAGGTAATGGGCACGAGCAATGGCTTGTTCCTCGGTTACACATGCCCCCATAGTAATGTCCTGTGCAATCTTGTTGACAAAGGAGGTAGTGAACCAGTGAGTTAGAAGCTAATTAGGAATGTCAAACTTGATCAGATGACGACGTCTCCACTCATGAATATGATCCGAAATATGAGTGGCTTTGTCCTATTTTAGAGATGTCAGGAGATGCGTCCCGGCTTCATAACAAACCGGTAACTGGAAATGTGTCAGGAATGCCATAGCTAGAGTGTTAAAGTCTTAAAAAATACCATGGGGTATTTCTATGTACCATTTAGCAGCAGCGCCGGTGAGAGTGTGCTGGAAAAGACGTAAACAGATCGAGTCATCTATCCAAGAGTTCGAAGAACACCACAAATGGTAAGTCATGACATGTGCTTGGGGGTCTTCACCAGATTTATCCTCAAACTTAGGACAGTCACCAGGCACCTTCATCGGAACCGAAGGCCAATATGGATTATGAAGAATCGGATCATTGGTCAACTTGGATACGTCCGGTAACTCCAACGTGGTGAGAAAAGGTAACTGAGGATTAAAAGGCATGCCAGGTCCTCGATAAGGACCTGTACCTATACTCCATCTTGGTTGAGCATAACTCTGCCCCCACTGGTTCTATCCTGGAGGATTATGACCATAGGGGGTATAAGCCGGATTGTGAGGTTGATATGGTGGATGATAACCAAGATAGGGGAGTTGATAACTAGGGTACTGACTCTGATTATATGTGGGCCCCATTTGAGCAGTGTATGGATTTGACTGCGGAGTATAAGTATAGCCTGGATGTTGAAGGTAATAACCAGAACCTTGGGGCGGGTTGTAAACCGGTCGAGACTGACCTTGAAGGTAATAGTTGCCTTGGGGTCGAACAGACTGCTGATAAGTGGGACCTTGTTGAGCCTGATAAGTCGGGCGCACAGGTGGGTTCGGCTGTGGCATAGAATAGATCGGCTGCTGAGCAGGGTTAACAGGTTGTGTGGGTTGTCCTGGTTGAACAGGTTGACCTGACTATGCAGGTTGCCCTGGTTGAACAGGTTGGCCTGGCTGAACAGTTTGTCCTGGTTGAACAAGTTGACCCGGTTGATGAAGGACACCAAGCTGCCCTGGCCGAGTAGGTTGGCCTGATGGCGGGAGAGGGCCAGGTTGTGCCTAATAACTAGGTTGACCTGTGACAGGACCATAAGATGGCCCTGGTTGTGCAACATTTTGACCAATTGGAAAATGAGGTTGCTGACGTTGCACCAACGGTTGAGAAGGATGGGTTTGCCCCCCAGGACCATACAACGGTCCAGGTTGATGCCCCGGTTGCCCTGTGGGTCCTTGAGGTTTCCCCGACTGGACCACAAGGTGTGGCTGTAGAGGTTGACCTTGAGGGTTGTAAGACTGCCCTTGCGGACCGTACAACAATCCTTGTTGGCCTGAAGGTTGTCCCTGTAAGGGTTGTCCTTGTGGGTCGTATAGATAACCTTGCTAGGTCGAAGGTTTTCCCTAGAAGGGTTGTCCTTGTGGGCCGGAAGCATATCCTTGCTGAAACAAAGGTTGTCCTTGTAAGGGTTGCCCTTGTTGATTAGAAGGTTGCCCAGGTTGGGTAGATAGAAAACCGTTAGTATACTGATAAGCCTCAGGAGCAGGAAAACGAAGGGGGTTGCCCTTCTCATCATATTGATACGGAAATACGTAAATCAGGGCACCATCCGGTCCATAATGGGAAAATTAAGGACGATTGAGGTCTTGAGAGGATGGACCAACCTCGGAGTTCGACGACTGTAAAGACAACCGATACTTCTCAGGAGAAATATTCTCAGGATTGGCAAAAGTTATGTAAATGTTTTCAGGAACTGATGATTTCTTGGTTGACTGAGTAGTGACAACAGGCGTAGACGCAGCCATGCAGACAATAGGTCTAACAGGTACTGATGTGACGAAAAGAGATACAGTGAGAGGCGTCGATGGCGACATCCCTAACGAGGGAATAGTCGGCCTCATGAACGGAGTCGATATTCCCATAGAGGCAACAACAGCCATGACCTGACTTAAAGACCTATATCCAGCTGGGAGCGAAGGACCAGGTGAAGACAAAACAGAAGGTTCGAGGATGTCTTCGGGAAAAAGCTGGTAATCTTCACCAGAAGTAGGAATTCCCTCTCTAGAAGAAGGACTGGGTGAGTCCATATCTGACCCTGCTATAAGATCTTCTAAAAGATGACGGGGACTAGGAGGTATAATAGCAGCCAAGAAAGGTGATCCCGATGTAAGAGGAGGGAAGTTTTCCCCTACTCCAAATCCAAACCAAGCGTTGGACAAGGGAAAATTGAAGTCAACTGGTCCTCCAAAGGGAAGTTCAGATATAACTTGTCCCCCATCGGGAAACTCGGATATAATGGGCTGCTGATACTAAGCAGAGGACTGGGAGACCTCTGATGAATCGTCTGGGTAAGGACTACCAGTAGAAGAAACTGATGGTTCTGCCACTGTGACTGTAACGAAAAGAGGAAGAGATCAAAACAAAGATACACGGGCAAAAACCAAGGCAAACAACAACAGGCCAAAAAATCAATCTCTAAATGGGTGTGTGATCGTAGGTGATTAATTTTACCACATTGAAACTGGAAATTTTACTTTTTCATGTTTTAAGAGTCTGGAAACAAGTAAAACATGACTCTATCACTTTCAGTTTGGAAACAAGCGTGAAAGGACAAGCGCTTGATGATATTTTCAAATTTAATGAGTCACTAAAGATCAAAATGACTGCTCTTGTAATCTAGGCAAATGGGTGTACCAAATATCCGTGAACTACCATATACACCTTGGTAAAAATGAAAGAGAAATCAACCAAAAAATTGACGTACGTGCAGGTAATCTCCCCGAATGCTGTGTCCGGTGTATCACGGGTAAAAGGCGGCAGACTCGACTTCCTACAGATAAAGAATTGCAACCTAATGGGGTCTCCCTTTATATACTCGACGGTACGGGGAGCACAAGTCCGTACTAGCACTGTCTGTAGCCAGATGGTGAGCGACAGCTACTAGGTTTAAAGACGCCGGAACACGTCTCTACCTTAGACTACTAGATGTTCCGTTAATGTTTCAATGTTGCCTTAGGTTAATTCAGTAAATTTTAAAGTTTATCTTCAATTTACGTTTCAATTTTCAGGCCTTATCGAATGTTGGATCTCAATAAAACCTCTAAATGCAAACTACATGCCACAAAACATCATTCTGTTAAATGAAGAGCTATCTACGGGAGAGTTGAGAGCTTTTCAAATGACAACAAAACAAAAGGCACAAAAACATCCACTATTGTTTCCAATGCAAGCTAATGAAACTAGAAAACTTCTCTCTTAGAGTTATATCACACTAGTAATGCGAAAGAGCTTTCAATTTTCACTAGGTTAATCAAAATGCAAAGAAATTTGTTTTTGTATTTTTCAATATTTTAGAGCAAATGCACTAAATGAATGAAAAAACTAATGAAAAAAACCAATTCGAGAAATGATAGTGAGAGAGCTAAAACAAACAATTTCACTCAGTACAAACGCATGCAATTAAGACCCAAAATGATGACAAAATCCCTCAAAGCGAAGAAGAATCTCGAAAAAGACTCACACAAACCGTGTAATCTAGGCTTGGAGTGACACAAAGCGAAACTTGAATGAAAGAGAGAACAATCACTCAACTAACGCAATGATACATTATACATTGGAATATAGCAAAACGAATGCAAAGAAGTGAAAATGAAGTTGACCGAGAAAGCAAGAACCCAAAACTCCCATGGGAGGCTCAGCACACTGAAGCACCTAGAAACCTTAGGGCTAGAATGAAAAACTGATAGTAAAAGGGCAAACAACTGGAGGACAAGGGCAAAACACAGTCAACGAATACTTCAAGGCACTCAATCAATCAGAAAAATGACACCAGGACCAAAAATCAAGCTCAAAGAACCCAAAAGCAAGCGAACCCTAACATCAGACAGAGTTGGCGTGCCTGTTTGGCTGTAATCTGCGCCAAAAAAGCGTTGCTGCGGGGGCCTAACTAGCAATAAGCGCCAGTTGGAGTGATTGTCAAGAGCTAAACCGCGACAATCGAGTTTACTATGGGAAAAAGATAAAAAAGGACAAACAGAGACTGGATCAGGTCTTCTGGGGGCTGAACAGGGGTTTGACATCAAAGGAGGCGAACCAGAAGAGCAAACAAATCAATCAAAAGCCAAAAAAAACCACAACAGGAAAGACTAACTCCAACTGAGTCCCCAGCGGAGTCGCCAATTTGTTGAAGAGGTAAATCCCCTCTGCGGACAGAGGTGATCCCACTAGCCCAGAACGGATCTAGCAACAATCAATTCACGCAATGACGTTGGTTCCTAGTTACAAAAAGACAAAGATCGCGAAGAGTAGCCTACCTCAAATCCCACGCAGTCGTTGTTAGAGAAAAGATGATGTTTCCCGTCCCTCGCTTGACAGATCACAATCCTTCCATTCAACACGTCCGAACACCTGTACACATGCAGGGAAACAACGACATATAATGTAAAATCTAAAGCATGTAACTATATATCAGTCAGAGAGGATATAATTCATTGCATTACATAAAGAAATGAACACATGAATGGAACCAAAATCAGAGTCGCTTATATTATAAATGAAAAAAGGGAGATTACAACCAAATGCTCTGACGCTATGATCTTCCTTCGGCGGGGCTTGCAGCGGAGCATGTCTCAACAAAGCCTATCGGGAATCTGGACGAAGCTATCTCTCTTACGGGATTCTCTTTGGCTTGGCTCTCAATAGTTGCCCAGCTATAGTTTCCTTCCTACAAGTTCAGCTAGCTTGCTAATGGAGAGGGCAAGCTTTTATAGATGGAGGAAAGGAAGTTGGGATCCCTATAATCATGGGATAGGCCCTATCTCTTAGGAAGGTTCGATGATAGGTGGAAAACCACTTCCTATACATGGAGATCCGGAGCCAAACCACTCAACTCCTTTTGATGATTCATTCAAGAGTTTGTTAGAATCAAACTTCTGCCATTTATTTTTAAAAAACATCCCTTAATAAGCTTGGTGCGAGTGAAACACAAGGATAGAGCTCTAGTGTGGATTTCCCCCATTGGTGCGAGGGATGAACTAGCTAGTCGCGCCAAGGCTAAAACATTTGTTTTTAGGGGTTTTCAGAGGAAATGTTCTTCAGGAGAATGTTTTTCCTTATGCAAGAGGATGCCATGAAGGTGATTTCAGGACATTTTACTGTTCACAGGTCACGGGAATAGTCCCCCAATGTACGGGACGAGGGATTGCAGGGACGGTGACAAAATGTTGTGTAACACTCGGGTTTTACATTGTTTCTCAACAATAAATAGGCCTTCGAGCCTCATTGTAACACAATTCAGGGGCTAGTAACCGACACATGTCTTCTCAGAGATAAGCGCTACCAGTGCCCTAACTCGCTTGTTCCCATTATGTCTATAATAGACCTTCGAGCTTCAATGTAACACAGTTCAGAGGCCTGTGTACGCCACATCTTTTCTGAGATAATACGCTACCAGTGCCCTAGCTTGTTTTCATTATGTTTGTAAGATTATTTCAGGTATTATTTTATTAATAAAATGAAGCATTATTTCCGTTGCATCTCTGTATCTATGGCTATATGTGTATTTTGTTGCGTTCCTGCATAAATCTGAATCAGTGGTATCAGAGCGGTTATGCTCTTTCTCTGTTTTTCTTTTCATGTTCCCAATGTGGTCAGGGTATAAGGAGTTCGGACTCGTTCCAATTACACCCTTCCAAGATTAACCTCGCAAACCCAGACAACCCCCCATGGCGGAAGGAAAGAAAGACGAGGGAACAAAAGATCCTATCAAAATATTGTTCGAGGAGGCCCTTGAGAAACAGAGGAACGCAATGATGGATAATTTTTCCCATATCCTTCAACAGCTGCCCACCAGTGGTACATCTACATCCAGCACGTCCACCAACAGGTTCGTGACGTCCTGGACAAATTCAATACCAAGTTTAACAGAATTCCCCTCCCCCCCCCCCCCCCCATGGAGAAACTTAACGCAATGGAGACCATTGCTTCCTAAGGAGGGAGGAATGATCCAGGTGGATATCAGTGGCCACCCACCTATTCCATTTGGACCCACAACATCAATTCCTGCAGCTTTTCACTTCCAACAGCTTATTATTTTAGTAGGTTTTCGGGTCCTGCATGCCCGGATCCATTTTGGGGCATTAATGATCCAGGTGGATATTGGTGGCCACCCACCTATTCCATTTAAAACCCCGCCACCAGTTCTTTCCATTTTTAAGTTTCAGCACAACTTACTATTTTTAGCAGTTTTTTCGGGTCCTAAACTTCCGGAGCCGTTTTGAGGCTCTAAACGACATTTTTTGGGAAACTGGGAGAAACATGGGTGCATTTAACCATGTTTCTCACATCAAAAGTTGTAGTCCTCTGACAGATCTTTCTAACGAGCTATTGAAGCGTCAAACAAAGATCGGATGCCCAAGTTACATCCCTGGGAAGTTGAAACACCAATTTACCCAAACGGGGCCCACGGTTTTGGCGCTTCATCTCCTAGGGTTAGGTTTTTGGAAATTTCGAGTTTTAAATTGTTTCTCAACAATAAATAGACCTTCGAGCCTCATTGTAACACATTTCAAGGGCTGGTAGTGGACACATCTCTTCTTCGAGATAAGCGATACCAGTGCCCTAGCTCGCTTGTTCCCATTATGTCTGTAATAGGCCTTCGAGCCTCAATGTAACACAGTTCAGAGATATGTTAGCGCCATAGGCCTGCGTACACCACATCTCTTCTTAAAGATATGCTGCCAATGCCCTAGCTTATTTCCATTATGTTTGTAAGCCTATTTCAGTCATTATTTTATTAATAAAATGAAGCATTATTTTCGCTGCATCTCTATATCTATGGCTATATGTGTATTTTGTTGCGTTCCTGCATAAATCTGGATCAGTGGTATTAAAGTGAGTCTGATCATTCTCTGCTTTTCTTTTTATGTCCCCAACGTGGTCAGGGTATAAGGAGTTCGGGCTTGATCTAGTTGCACCCTTCCAAGATCAGCCTCGCAAACCCCGACGACCCCCCATGGCAGAAGGAAAGAAAGACGAGGGAGCGGAAGATCCTATAAAAATATTGTTCGAGGAGGCCCTAGAGAAATAGAGGAATGCCATGATGGATAAATTTTCCTAGATCCTTCAACGGCTGCCCACCAGCGGCACATCTACATCCAGCACATCCGCCAACAGTTCCACGACATCCTGGACAAATCCAATACCAAGTTCAGCAAAATTCCCCCCCCCCCCCCCCCCATATATTAACTTAATGCAATGGAGACCATTGCTTCCTGAGAAGGGAGGAATAATCTAGGTGGTTATCGGTGGCCACCCACCTATTCCATTTGGACCTGCAACATCAATTCTTGCAGCTTTTCACTTCCAGCAGCTTACTATTTTTAGCAGGTTTTCGAGTCCTCCACGCCCGAAGCCATTTTGGGGCATTAATGATCCAGGTGGATATTGATGGCCACCCACCTATTCCATTTGAACCCCCGCCATCGGTTCTTTCCGTTTTTAAGTTTCAGCACAACTTACTATTTTTAGAAGTTTTTCGGGTCCTAAAGTTTTGGAGTCGTTTTGAGGCCCTAAACGACGTTTTTTGGGAAAACCAGGAGCAACATGGGTCCATTTTGACCTTGTTTCTCACACCAAAAGTTGTATCCCTCGGATAGATCTTTCTAACGAGCTATTGAGCGCATGAAATAGAGATCAGATGCTAAAGTTACGTTCCCAGGAAGTTGAAACACCAATTTACCCAAACGAGGCCCACAATTTTGGCGCTTCATCTCCTAGGGTTAGATTTTTGGACGATTTGGGTTTTACATTATTTCTCAACAATAAATAGGCCTTCGAGACTCATTGTAACATAGTTCAGGGGCTAGTAGCTGACACATCTCTTCTCAGAGATAAGCACTACCAGTGCCTTAGCTCGCTTGTTCCCATTATGTCTGTAATAGGCCTTCGAGCTTCAATGTAACACAGTTTAGAGGCTTGCTGCTACCAGTGCCCTATCTTATTTCCATTATATTTGTAAGCATATTTTAGACATTCTTTTATTAATAAACTGAAGCATTATTTCACTGCATCTCTATATCTATGGCTATATGTGTATTCTGTTGCGTTCCTGCATAAATCCGGATCAGTGGTATCAGAGCGGGTCTGCTATTTATCTGTTTTTCTTTTCATGTACCTAACGTGGTCAAGGTATAAAGAGTTCGGGCTCGATCCAGTTGCACCCTTCTAAGATCAGCCTCGCAAACCCTGACGACCCCCCATGGCGGAAGGAAAGAAAGACGAGGGAGTAGAAGATCCTATCAAAATCTTGTTTGAGGAGGCCCTCAAGAAATAGAGGAATGCGATGATGGATAACTCTTCCCAGATCCTTCAACGGCTGTCCACCGGTGGCATATCTACATCCAGCACATCCGCTAACAGGTCTGCAACATCCTGGACAAATCCAATACCAAGTTCAGCAGAATTGACCCCCCCCCCCCCAATGGAAGAACTTAATGCAATGGAGACCATTGCTTCCTAAGGAGGGAGGAATGATCTAGGTGGATATCGATGACCACCCACCTATTCCATTTGGACCCGCAACATCAATTCTCGCAGCTTTTCACTTCCAGCAGCTTACTATTTTTAGCAGGTTTTCGAGTCCTGCACGCCCGGAGCCATTTTGGGGCATTAATGATCCAGGTGGATATTGGTGGTCACCCACCTATTCCATTTGAACCACCGCCATCATTTCTTTCTGTTTTTAAGTTTCAGCACAACATACTATTTTTAGCAGTTTTTCGGTTCCTAAACTTCCGGAGCCGTTTTAAGGCCCTAAAGGACGTTTTTAGGAAAACCATGAGCAACATGGCTAAATTAGACAATTATCCATGTTGCTCACACCAAAAGTTGTAATCCTTGGACATATCTTTCTAGCAAGCTATTGAGCGAGTCAAACAGAGATCGGATGCCAAAGTTACGTCCCTGGGAAGTTGAAACACCAATTTACCCAAACGGGGCCCATAGTTTTGGCGCTTCATCTCCTAGGGTTAGGTTTTTGGACGTTTCGGGTTTTACATTGTTTCTCAACAATAAATAGGCCTTCGAGCCTCATTATAACACAATTCAGGGGCTGGTAGCCGACACATCTCTTCTCATAGATAAGCGCTACCAGTGCCCTAGCTCGCTTGTTCCCATTATGTTTGTATTAGGCCTTCAAGCCTCAATGTAACATAGTTCAGAGGCCTGCATACGCCACATCTCTTCTTACAGATACGCTATCAGCGCCCTAGCTTTTTTTCATTATGTTTGTAAGTCTATTTCAGTCATTCTTTTATTAATAAAATGAAGCATTATTTCCCCTATATCTCTATATATATGGCTATATGTGTATTCAGTTGCATTCCGGCATAAATCCAGATCAGTGGTATCAAAGTGGGTCTGCTCTTTCTCTGTTTTTCTTTTCATTTCCCCAACACGGTCAGGGTATAAGAAGTTCGGGCTCGATCCAGTTGCACCCTTCCAAGATCAGCCTCGCAAACCCCGACGACCCCCCATAGCGGAAGGAAAGAAAGACGAGGGAGCAGAAGATCCTATCAAAACCTTATTTGAGGAGGCCCTCGAGAAACAAAGGAACGCGATGATGGATAAATTTTCCCAGATCCTTCAACGACTTCCCATCGGCAGCACATCTACATCCAGCACCTCCGCCAACAGGTCCGCAACATCCTGGACAAATCCAATACCAAGTTCAGCAGAAATCCCCCCCCAAACCCCCCTCCCCCCCCCTCCCATGGAGGAACTGAATGCAATGTAGACCATTTCTTCCTAAGGAGGGAGGAATGATCCAGGTGGATACTGGTGGCCACCCACCTATTCCATTTGGCCCCGCAACATCAATTCTTGCAGCTTTTCACTTTCAACAACTTACTATTTTTAGAAAGTTTTCGGGTCCTACACGCCTGGAGCCATTTTGGGGCATTAATGATCCAAGTGGATATTGGTGGCCACCCACCTATTCTATTTTAACCCCCACCATTAGTTCTTTCCGTTTTCAAGTTTCAGCACAACTTACTATTTTTAGCAGTTTTTTGCGTCCTAAACTTCCGAAGCCGTTTTGAGGCCCTAAACGACGTTTTTTGGAAAACCGAGAGTAACATGAGGTCAAAAGTTGTAGTCATTGGACATATCTTTCTAACAAGCTTTTGATCACGTCAAACAAAGATCAGATGCCAAAGTTACATCCCCGAGAATTTGAAACACCAATTTACCCAAACGGGGCCCACAGTTTTGCCGCTTCATCCCCTAGGGTTATGTTTTTGGACGTTTCGGGTTTTACATTGTTTATCAACAATAAATAGGCCTTCGAGCCTCATTGTGACATAGTTCAGGGGTTGGTAGACGACACATCTCTTCTCATAGATAAGCGCTACCAGTGCCTTGGCTCACTTGTTCCCATTATGTCTGTAATAGGCATTCGAGCCTCAGTGTAACACAAGTTAGAGGCCTGCATACGCCACATCTATTCTCAGATATGTGCTACCAACGCCCTAGCTTGTTTCCATTATGTTTGTAATCCTATTTGATTCATTCTTTTATTAATAAAATGAAGCATTATTTCTGATGCATCTCTGTATCTATGGCTATATGTGTATTCTGTTGCGTTCCTACATAAATCTGGATCAACCAAATTTAAATTAATGAGAAATTCCACATCGAGGGAAAAAATGATGAAAAATGTAGAGCTACCATGTCACCTCTTAAAGAAAATGAAAAAACACCCTCAATAAAAGAAAATAGAATAGTGCTTCGGTATTAGCAATGGAAATAATAATAATAACAACAAATAAAAAACATGGTGATGCCAATATCATCTTTTTGAAAAAAACAAGACAAAAGTACACCCTCTATTGAACTCCCCAAAATACATTGCTACATTGTCATGATTTCTTGTTTAAATTCCCATTGAAACAAGTTGTGATACTCATAGCATTGTTTTTCATTTGGGACCATATTTCAAGAACTTCTAATCAAAACTAAGTGGTTTTGGGCCTAGAGTTCTTGAGGTAACAATTCTTATTAAGTGGTAGAGACTATGATATATTTTATCTTCAGATCTTCAGGAACGGGCCTTATTTCATGGACACTAGAGGTCTCTATCTCAACAAGGGGACGCCTGATTTCGACCCGGAACTTGATGTGCCAAATGTCGTCCCAGTGTGGATGCACCTTCCACACCTTCCTTTGCACTGTTGGGGGGATGACTCTGTCTGTGCAATTGGAAACGTTGTTGGAAAATTCATTGATTGGATCGAGCCTAAAGACAATATGCAAGCATGTGCCAGGATCTGTGTTGAAGTGGATCTGGGAAAAGGCCTCCCTTAAGCAATCAAGCTCAAAGTTGATGAATGGACACACATTCAACAGCTCAACTATGAGCAAATCCCATTTAAATGCAAGGTATGTCACGAATATGGCCATTTTGCTAACAAACGTTCTAAAGTTATTAATATCGAAAGTCTGGATTCAGATGCTCAATGGGAAACCAAAAAAAAAAAAGACTTCTTCTAACCCTATAATCTCCAGCAACTCCTTAAACCCCTTTGTCCCTCTGCCTAAAGTCACCCCCTCCTGCCCCTCCTCCTCTCCTCAGCCCTCCAATCCCCCCCTCCATCCTGCTGATCCCCCTAACCTTCCCTTCATTGACTCTTTAGCCACAACCAATCCCTTCTCCTCCCTTGCTCCTTCTGAAGATGATCCCCCCCAGCTCACTATCCCCTCTCAGCCTGCTTCCCCTCATCCCTCCCCCATTAACCCAGATCCTCCCTCTTCCTCCTCAGACCCCTCCTCCACCCGAATCACAAAAAACTCTGTTAAATAACATGGAGTCACTCTAGAAAACCCAAAAAAAACGGGGCCTCGAAGAAAGCCATCCAAGCAACATAGAGATGAAACTTCCCAAAAGGATATTGCCCTTGGAACTCAGAACCCTATTGAAACCTATCTCTTAGGGAAAAACAACAAAGACTCATGACAAAAGGAGCAAGGAGGGAAGCCAGGCTCTCGTTTTTCTTTCCTGAAATGATGAAAGTTCTCTCATGGAACTGCAGGGGTTTAAGGTACCCCTCAAAAACTTCAGCCCTAAAAGATCTAATGAATCAGGAAAAGTCGAACACAATTCTCCTTCAGGAAACTAAGCAAGGAGATATAGACATGAAAACTATTCTCAGTAGAATAAAAAATCACTCGAGCACCCTCTCTGAATCAAGGGGTACCTCTGGTGGTCTTGCCACTATTTGGAATCAAAGCATTTGGAAGCATAAAAGTTCAGCAAAAATGCAAAACTAGATCAAAGTGACCCTACGGAACATTAAAGAGAACACTGAGGTCATCATGTATAATGTTTACGGTCCCAACCATTACAGGGACAAAGCGATTTGTTGGGACGCTCTAAAAAATGACATTGATAAAGAAGACAGCGATAACATCATTATTGGAGGTGATTTCAACTTAATCCTCCATGCAAATGAAAAAAGAGGTGGTTGCTTCAACCTGGACCCCTCCAGAGACCTGCTTGAGATCATCATTCAACATCATGAACTAGTTGATATTATCCCAAAAAATTGAATATACACTTGGAGTAATCGCATATTAGGATGGGGAAACATCATGGACCATCTTGACAGGTTCCTTGTGGCTGCCCCTCTCCTTTCGTCCTTCTCCATTTCCTCTTCCAGCATCCTCTCTTCCACCGCCTCCGATCACTACCCCATCTCCCTCTCCCTTGGTGACCAGCCCCCTCTCGGCCCCCTCCCCTTCAAATACAACCCTCTTTGGAATGATATCATGGAAGATATACATTTGGTGCATAATACATGGCTGCAGCATGTGGAGGAATCTCCATCCTTCATTTGGGAAACCAAATTAAAAAAGGTCAAAATAGCCTTAAAGGATTGGGCCAAACTTCACTACAAGGAGCTGGACAAGATCAAAATGAGCTCAAGACAAAGCTGGAGGTTGTCCACGACATCATAGATTCTCAAGGGCCAAATCAAGAGAACTCCAATCACGAAAAAGAGCTATATTGGAAATTATACAAAACCAATAGAATAGAAGAAGAGAAGTGGCGAATAAAATCTAGGAATTTGTGGCTCCAAGCAGGTGACAAGAACACCTCATTCTTCTACAAACAAGCTACAGTTCGCAAAACTAGGAACAACATATCCTCCATCATAGACAATGAAGGCAAAATTAAGACAGATCAAGAGATAATCAAAGTTGTTACAACCAATCATTACAGAGATTTGCTCACTGAAACAAAATAACCTGAAGATTACTCTGATCTCTTAAGACATTTGCCAAATATGATAACGGAGGAGATGAACATCACTATGAAAAAAGATATAGAACAGGCTGAAATCAAATGTGCCATTTGGTCCCTACATCCTAACAAGGCTCCGGGTCCTGATGGCTTCTCCATCAACTTCTACAGGACATATTGGGACCTAATAAAAAAAAACCTGACCAAAATGATGCAGTGGGCTCAAAGGAAGAAGAAAATAGGGGGCTTCACAAATTCAAATCATCTTGCTCTTGTCCCTAAAGAAAATCGTCCCTCCTCCTTCTCTAGGTTTTGACCTATCTCTCTCTGCAATTCCTCCTACAAAATTATTACCAAAATCCTTGCCATCCACCTCAAGCCCCTTCTTCCTAGCCTCATCTCGGAAAATCAAGGAGGCTTCATCTCTCAAAGACATATCTCAGACACTATCCTCCTTGTTCAAGAAGCCATCCATTCAAGTATGACTCGCAAAGAGAAAGGTTTCATCCTCAAACTCGATCTAGCCAATGCTTTTGATAGGGTTAGGCACTCCTTCCTTCTTTATGTCCTCCAAAAAATGGGCTTCAACGAAGATTTCATTGCCCTCATCAAATCTCGCATCTCTATCCCTTGGATCTCCCCCCTCATAAATGGCAAGCCTGCAACTTTATTTCATTCCTCCCGCAGTCTTAGACAGGGTTGTCCTCTCTATCCTCATGGCAGAATCTTTCAGCAGGGCATTGGATCATATGCGAAGAGTTGGCCTTATCACTGGAATAAAATTTGGCAATGGTGTCAGAAATATGAATCACTCGCAATTTGCAGATGACACTCTTTTGATGGGTGGTGCATCCTGCATTATTTCTCACAGGTTCGAATCTCTCCTTGATAAGTTCATGCTCTACTCCGGAGGATTGATAAACTTCTGAAAAAGTTGCATCTATGGTTGGAACGTAGCTAATCAAACCATTCACAACATTGCTCAAATTTTTGGAGTTACTTATAAACTGAATTGGGATCACTTCAATTATTTAGGTATGCCTGTCAGTGCTGGCCCTCTAAAGTCTGAAGTCTAGAATATAGCAATAGACAAAATGAAGAGAAAAGTCCAGCAGTGGGGTTCCTCCTGGTTTAACCTTGATGGTCGTGTTGTTTTACTCAAATCTGGCCTTTCATCTTTACCCCTGTATCATTTCACTATGCTTCGTGCCCTTGCCAGCATCCATCACAAATTTGAAGCAATCTCAAGGCATTTTCTCTAGCAGGGAGGAAAAAATGAGAAGAAAAAATACAATCTTGTTAAGTGGAGGCATGCCACTCAAGGCTACGAAAATGGCAGGCTCAGAATCCGCTCACCCAAGCTCCTGAACATTACATTTGGAGGTGATATTGTCTGTAGGTTAATCAGCGGATATCAAGCATGGTGGAAGAAAGTTATGGAATCCAAATACCTTAACTCTCCCAGACAACATCTCCTTGATCAAGAGATCCCCAATAGACCCTGATCCAGAATTTGGGCCCTCTGTAATAAATCCATCCCCTTCTTAACCCTCAATCTCTCTAAAGTCCCTCACGAGGGAAGCAGCATTAATATCGGGGAAGAAAAAATTATGGTGCAAAATCCTCTCTTGATAGACTTGGCACCCATCGCATTCTCTCTCATTTACAGGTTCTCAGACTTAAATACTTAAGTCAATTCTCCAAATGGGACCACCAAAATAATAGTTGGATTGGATGGCATTTCCCACCTGTCCCTCCCTACTTGGAAGCTAACCTCTCCAACCTCCAAGCTCTTCTCCATGGAGCAGCACCCATGTGAAAAGGCAGTTTGGATAGTTTTCGCTGGGATCCAACTAGCTCAACTTACACCATTAAAGCAGCTCACTGTCAACTCAGCAAAGATCACTTTCCAACTCCTCCATGGGAAATTTGGAAACTGGTTTGGAAATTGGAAGCCATCCCAAAGATCAAGATTTTCATATGGACCCTCCTCAAAGGCAAGATCCTCACCTCTGAAAACTTAAAAAAAAAGGGTGTGATGGGTCCATCTAGATGCCCCAGTTGTAAATGTTCAAAAGAGACCATGCATCATATTTTTGTCAGATGTCCCTTTGTTGCCCAATGTTGGAAAGATCTCACCTCATCTTCACAGCTCCATATGGACTCCATCAATACTATCTCTGATCTAATAAAAAACTGGAGGAAACGTTACCCTTGGGGAAAAAAGAAAAACAATCTGGCTAGAAGGGTCTAGGATACCCTTCCATATGTGCTCTTATGGAACATATGGCTTGCCAGAAACTGAGAGATCTTCAATAACAAAAATTCATCCTGCAGTAAAGTTTGCAACAAGACATGGAGTCTCACTCTTGAAACAATTGTCTCAAAAAACAACAGCAGCATCGTTGTTCATGATCTCCAAGTGGAAGAAAGGAATTTTTTGGGTAAGATTTTGGATATCCCTTGCTTCATCAGGCCTTCTACTCATCATCCCCATCAGCATGAAGCTTGGAAGGTTTGTTTAAAAGGAAAATAATTCATTGAATGGTTGGACAGCTGCTCAAGGCCTGCCCTTTTTTTCGATGGCGCATCAAAATTGAACCCAGGCATCGCCGGAGCTGGAGGCATTATAAGCAATGGAAATGGCATCACTCTTCTCTCATTCAAGTGGGGTCTTGGCTCTCTCTCCAACAAAAAAGAATAATCTTACGCCCTTATCCAAGGCCTCTATCAGCTAAAGAAGAGCAAAATCGCCAATGCAATGGTGTTCGAGGATTCATCTATAATCATAAACATGATGATCCATGACTATCTTGTTCACAATATAGACCTTCACAGAATTGTTAGCAGATGTCGTGACATTTCCAAAGGCATGAAAGACATATCCTTCCACCATATTCTCAAAATGAACAACAAGATTGTTGATGCACTAGCATCCAAGGCTTGTGCAAGAGCAGTTGTTCAAATCTTCTGCAATGATGGTCTATCCCATAATCCCCTGCCATGATCTTGACTCTATTGATGAAAATATTTTTTTGGATCCTCCCTACAGGAATCTCTGAAATCTTCAGACTCATCGGTACCTGCTCCTACCCATCTCCCGTGACCCTATCTCCTCGGGTTCGCTACCCGACATCTCCCTCCTCTGTCCACTATGCTATGTATCCCCGCAGCTCTCCCTCCTCCCCGCACCCTTCTTTTACGTCCCCCTGCTCTTCGCTTGTCGCTGAGTTATTGGTTCACGCACTCCCCCTCACTTTTTGGTCCCCCCCTCTTCGCTATCACCTCCCCTTCATCATGCACCCACTCCCCTCAATTCCATCATTCCCAGCCCTCTGTTTCACAATGGCTCGCAGCGAACACTGCCTCCACTGTGCAGATATCCAGGAAGAGCTGGAGAAAATTCGCGCTCAACAAAAAATCTTGGATGCCAAGCAGCAATCAGACGTGAATCTCTTCCTGCACCGGGTTACATCTCTTCAACAACAGTTCAATGACATCTCCAACCACTGCTCCCATGCGGAAGAATCTGTCCAAATTCTCTAATATATGTTGTAAAAGCGCTTAGCCCCAAGTTCTGGTTCCAGCAATGTGAGAAATACAAGCACAAATGACAATATTGTTGGTTCAACTGGACGCCCAATGATCATTGACTGATTTGCTCCCCTTCTTTTCTCAGCATGGTTTTAAAATTTGTACTACTGCTCTGTCAGTTTGTCTATATCTACTTGTTATCTGTATTCTAGTATTTTCTGAACAGTAGACACAAAGAAGGCTTAGCATTTTGTGGAAGCTACCTTCTTTGTTGCTCCTCAGAAACTCTTTCATGTAACACAAAGTCACCTCCTCAAATATTTTTTGGAATATAATTCAGCAATCGATATTGTTAAAAATAAATAAATAAATAAAATAAAATTTTCTTGTTAAGTGGTCAATAATCTTAATTTCCCATTAAAAAAAAATGAACTCCCAAACAAGGGATTCTTTAATTCTTTACCACATTGTATAAGACAAAGCTCCATTTAGCTAAGATGGAAATCTAAGAAGTTAAAAGTATTGCATGTAAATAAATATAGATACCTAATAACCAAGCCCCAGAGATTCACTCTAATATACATAATGCTTATCTTGAAAGAAAGTAATGAATTCATTGCATCGTGGAGATTCACCATTAAAGGCTCTTAAAGTCACACCTAGGTTAAGGGTTGTGATATGAAAGGAAATTATCTTGGGACTATTCTACTAGACTATATAATACATGTTACAATATTAATCTCATGGAAAACCACACCCACAAGCGTTGCTAGCCATAACTAGAGTGAGAAAAAGGACAAGTTAGTCAAACAAAACCATGGTGGTATCAACCAAATCAAATTAAAGAAAACATTGCTTAGTATACATGCAATAGTTCATTGGCACCTATAGTATTGAACATTATTTATAATTGGAGTACATTATAGCTACAAATCCTCTCTAATATGCCATATATAAAGGTTAGTGCCTATATATGTAATAACTACCTATATTTCCACTTTTTGTCATTCATCCACTACATGAATTTTGGAATATGTGACTTGCAACTCCAAAAGGCCAGGATATGTTAAATATCTCTAACATGTATGCAACCCATGTTTGTCAAGGGTCAATGTACCACATGATAGCTCAAGTAGATTGTAATATTCCGTGTAGAAATAAACAACAATATAAAGCAACATAAACAAGCGTCTACAGCAAATAGAGAGACATCACATTAATAATGCAAAATATGGAGAAACGTTGAGCCATTTTATTATGTAACTGAGAGATACAATGAGTACAATGGTGATCAGAATGATGGCACCATGGCTTGCACTCGGAAAGATGTAAATACTCTCATAAATGCTCACCGAATGGTTGTTCAACTAAGGACCGTGTAATCTCCAAACTACTACTGTTGCTACTGTTGGAATAGGATGGCTCTTTGGGTTGTTCCCCTGCTCAAAAAAAATATGAAACTCTGGGAATGAGCTCTCCTCCTAATACCCAGAAAAGCCTAGAAATGGTTTTCGAAATGGATGACCCCGGAAAATCACCTCCCTTGAAGAATAATGTTGTTCAAGTGGAATACGTTGGCCTTGAATGTATTTCTGCAAATGGTGGCCTCCTCCTCTACCAAAATGAATGAATAGCTAAGGGTTGATCCCTTCTTACTATCCCAGGCTAAATCCCCTAATAAATCTCCACCCCCGGCACTACTTCCTCTAAGAACTGCGTGATCTCTCCTTAAGACTATGTTGTCCCAGCAGTGCGTAATCCCTGGCTGAAGATGCTATGGCTCCCACCTGAAAATCAATGGATCGAACTCCTCGCCTAAGAAGGCACTTGAAGTCCCCTAGGGTTGAGGTTGGGATCTACACTTGGAGACACCCGGTGTGCTGAACAACACTTGCAGACTTTTCTCAACAGCAAAATCATGCTCAATGTCAAGAGACAAAACATAGATAATCGAATCCCAGAATGAGGAGCCTCCTCTTCCTTTTATGCTTGAGAGCCTTTCTCTCATCTGGGCCCCACTAAACTACTTTTTCCCTCCTTGGCCATGTTGTCCCCACTCAATTGTGCTGTCATACGCCCACACTGTCCATGCTGCCCCTTCCCTCACACTGTCACTAGGCTCTCATGGGCCCCACACTGTCATCTGATATTTTCCTAAGTAACTTTAGGGAGACTTTATTTCCTAAGTGTGGGTTATGGGTACCATCACTTCTTTTATTTCCGCCCAACATTGGGATTTGCTGAAATTAATCAAAAATTAATATTCCAATTAGTTGCATGCTAATTTGGGAATATTACAATCCTCCCCTCCCAAATGTTGCTTGTCCTCAAGCAACTGCAAGGATAGAATTGAAAAGCCTCCTCTCCTCCTCCTGTAGAATCCTAATATTATAAGTTCCTCCAATGAACAAGATGATCTCTCATCAACATGTCCCCAAGTTGCTCCTCCCAAGTGTATAAGTAAGCCTTTGTTGATAAATCCAAATGGCTCTCATCATGAAAAGGTGGGATCTCCATGGAGGCAACTATATGTTGTCTAGAGGCCTTCTCGAGGCATGGAATCATAAAAATATTGGGATCCTTCATTGAAATGCGAAGCTCCCATCCCCAATCTATCATCCATACAAAAATAATCACCCTCCAAAATGGTAATTCATAGAAAAACTCCTCCCAGATGCTCATGAGAGGCACCTCCCAAATGCTCAAGTTAACCATATGGCTCACCTCATATGGAAACAAGAGGTCAAATGTTGCAATCATGGATTGTCCAATGTTCTCCCTGAAGTATGAGGCATATGAAATGTGGAGAGTCTCTTCTCTAATGGGCACACCCAATCCATGTATCATCTCTCCCATCATGCCCACAACAATAATAAGGACATCATCAACATATGGGATCATAATTAGAGTCATACTAGATGCCATGTGTAATACCGGAGGAGGACAATGGTCCCTCAAGTGCAACCAACGCAGTTTGACTCCTAACTGCATCAGAATATGGCATGGTGAGTGGTTTCCCAACCACTTGCTTGCTGCCCCAATCTTCTCACATGCTTGGGGAAGGTGCATGATGTGGGGTGCAAATTGAGCACACCCTGAATAAGACATAATCCCCCAAAATCCCCTAGGGAGTGGCCATCATCATCACTGATTATGGCCCCAATTAGACCATGAAGTCTATAAGAAAGAGTGCCCCTCCTTGGAGCAATGGCCTGCACGTGAATGGTAAGGAAATACATATACATAATAAGTGAATCATGATGTACAGAAATATAACCTTTACCATGTACTTTGTTCAAGCTAGTGAAGTGGCTCATATATGGGCCTCTTCTCATTACCAATGAGAAAGGAAGTGGTTGTGATAACTCTACCAAAGAGTTATGTCTCTCCTCAACCTCCAAACAATCCATGCATCTCCTCATATGATGGTGCATCTCTCCTTTGAAGCCTTCCCAAATGAATCCCTTCAAGATAGTATGGTATGCTCTTATAAAACCAATGGGGCTAGAGAGAAAACCTTCATATGTTGCATGTAGTAGCTTCTCCTTGAGCTTAGAGGCTCTATTCAAGAAGATCCTACTCTGAAAATAGATGACCCCATCTCTCACTGAATATCTCTCATCTGATAACTAGCCATCAAGAATCCTGCATGAAAAGAGATCCTTGGAGTATTCCACCAACAGTTCGGATCTCCAATAAGGATCAATACTCAATAATGATAACACTGCTGATCTACAATGTAGAACACCTGTCATGTTGTTGCCCTCTTCTTTGACATCTCCCATGCCAAAGTCATACACCGAGATGTTGCAATCTTGCCTCTGTTGCTCCTCCTGCGGCTGCTCATGCTCTAGTGAAGGTTGAAGTTTTTGGAGGCTAGCCTTCCATGGGAAGCTATCACCCATCAAAAACTTTATGAGTTTGGCCAATGTAAGCATGAGTGGCCACCAACCTCTACCATGTGTGGAATATCCCTCCTTATGGGGTAATATCTTCTAATTCTCCAAAGCCATGGAGTGGTCTCCTTGCACCATGATGGTGCCATCCATCCCTGAAACATATTTTCTTCACCATCTAGGTGCAGCGCTGCAAATTCCACAACCTCTCTTTCTGATATAAGATATTTCATAAAGAAGGTAGCCAATTCTTCCCTCCAAGCCCTCAATGTGCTTGTGGAAGATCCATCAAATGTAGGCAAGAAGAACCTGGATCTCCTCTCTTCCTTGAGTTGCAGAAACTGTTCGAGAGAAAGATTCTCCTTCAATGCTCTAGGTTGTGACTTGTATTCAGACATATATTCACTTAGGGTCTCATGCCTGAAGCCTTCATCATATTCAGACCAATCATTTTTCTCATCAAAGAAAGTGGATCTAGTGGAATAATGTGAAGCTCTTTGCTTCTCCGATCTTCTTTGCTACTGATAAGAAGTACCGGGACGTTCTTCTTTTTGAAGCCTTTTTGGGGTTTCTCTTTTCCTCTGGTATGCGGTAAACTTCTGCCCCATCTCTTCTATTCTCCTCGATAACTCCTGCACAGATTTTAGGAGGAGTTCCTCGAACTCCATTCCTTCAACTTTCTCACCTGCCAGCGGTCCTTGTACTTCCTTCCCCGAGAAGTGGTATATGGTTTTCCTACTGGTGTCATAAACAATCTACTCCACGGGCTAAGGCAAGTATATGAGCTCTGATACCTTTGTAATACTCCGTGTAGAAATAAACAGTAATATAAAACAACATAAACAAGCATCTACAACAAATAGAGAGACATCACACGAATAATACAAAATATGGAGAAAAGCTGAGCCATTTTATTATGTAACTGATAGATACAATGAGTACAATGGCGGTCAAAATGATGGCACCTTGGATTGCACTCAGCAAGCTGGAAATAATCTCAGAAATGCACACTGAATGGTTGTTCAACCAAGGACTGTGTAATCTCCAAACTACTGTTGCTACTGATGGAATAGGATGGCTCTTTGGGGTTGTTCCCCTGCTCAAAAAAATTGAAACTCTGGGAATGAGCTCTCCTCCTAATACCCAGAAAATCCCAGAAAGGGTTTCCAGAATGGATGACCTCGGAAAATCACCTCCCTTGAGGAATAACGTTGTTCCAGTGGAATACGTTAGCCTTAAATGTATCTCTACAAATGGTGGCCTCCTACTCTACCAAAATGAAGGAATAGCTAAGGGTTGATCCCTTCTCACTATCTCGGGCTGAATCCCCTGATAAATCTCCACCCCTGGCACTACTTCCTCCAAGAATTGCATCATCTCTCCTCAAGACTGCGTTGTCCTAGCAGTGTGTAATCCCTAGCTGAATATGTTACGGCTCCCACTTGAAAATCAATGGATGGAACTCCTCACCCGAGCAGACCATCGAAGTCCCCCGGTGCTGAGGTTGGGATCTCCACTTAGAGACACCTGGTGCGCTGAACAACACTTGCAGACTTTGTTCAACAGCAAAAGCATGCTCAATGTCAAGAGACAAAACATAGATGCATAATTGAATCCTAGAATGAGGAGCCTCCTCTAAATTTTATGCTTGAGAGCCTTGCTCTCATCCGGGCCCCACTAAATTGTGTTGTCCCTCCTTGGCCACACTGTCCCCACTCAACTGCGTTTTCATGGGCCCACGCTGTCCACGCTACCCCTTCCCTCACGCTGTTACTAGGCTCTCATGGGCCCCACGCTGTCATCTGATATTTTCCTAAGTAAATTTAGGGAGACTTTATTTCCTAAGAGTGGGTTATGGGTCCCATCACTTCTTTTATTTCCACCCAACATTAGGATTTGTCAAAATTAATCAAAAATTAATATTCCAATTAGATGCATGCTAATTTAGGAATATTGTATAGATAAGATCTTCAAGTGCTACCAAATAATCCAAGTATAGTAGAGCTAAAGTTTTGCAATGGAAACTCAAGTGTGTTAGAGCTCCATTATGTATGTCTTTTTAAGAATACTCGTAACTAAAGTTACCATGGAGGGAATGAATCAACGGAGGATGATACTTAATGAAAAGTGGAAGAATATGCAAAAATTTCATATAAGAGGAGATGTTGAAAAAGATCTTCTTCCTTGATTGGCTCACATGTCCCTGCTCCTTGTCTTTCTCTCAACGAGAGAACAAGTTACTTTCATTTTATTATTATGCACATGAGATTTTACTCCTTTTAGTTAAAACATTATATCATGTCCCTTGTATGTTTTACAACTTGCAGTGTGAAGGTAAGGTCCTCCTTCAATCATCAATTAGTAATGCCATTTTTATTAACATTTCTTGTTGGGAGTAATGGGACCATTGAACTTGGGTTCTTGATTATTTTAATATAGCTTGACAAAACATTAAGATATATGCATGACCGAGAGAGCATACCAAGGTCATAAAAATGGTGTGTTGCATCTCCTTTCTCTTAAAATAAGTATTGAGATTTGTGTGTTAATATTCATCAAATGTATTTGGGTAACAATCTTACGCTACACATTCCCATTTTTAGTTAGCCTCATTATTGAATCTATGGTGTCTGAGTTGAACTTTCACCTACATAATGGCTTAATCTTAAAACATACCCGTCTTGTTCAGAATGCACCCATAATGCAATTAGTCTCTATTTAAAACTATTTTCCATAAATAAATCACCTAGTAAAGAAGTATGAAATACAATGTTTACTTTACTATTAAGTGTCATTGGAGGCCTGTATATAACTAGCTCAATCCTCTCTAACATATCAAATGGGAGACAATGAGTAGGAACTTGGCATGCTTCTCAAGGCTTCAAGGAACCCTTAATGGGCATGAAAATATAATCCCCAATTTGGAATTATATTTAAATGTCTTGGACATATTCATAACTAGTTTTGAGATTATGGATTTCCTAATTTTTGCTTAACCTTGTAAATAATGTGTTCTTCTATCTCACTCAAGATATCCAACACAACCAAAATCTTATTTATTAGATTATTTCAATCAAGGTTTGTTAGTCCTCCTCCCAATAAGTTTGTGAAAAGTTTAATGGCTTCATGTTAGGGGATGCACAAAATAATTTGTTATAATGAACAAGCTTAAAAATAGAGATACATTTCCCACTTTATACACACACTCAAACAATTAAAGTAAACATGTGTCACTAGATAAACAAATATTTATAGGAACTCTATGGAAACGAACAATATCCTTTTACATAAATCATAACAATGCCTAAAAACCTTGCAATCATTCACATGGGAATGAAGTAAGAAACCTTATTGTCTCTTTCCATCACCACTACAATGGAGACAATTTCTTTACCACCTTTGTAAATAATGTCATTGAACTATGGAAATTTCTTCACTTTTCCATTTTGAAATTTGTAATCGTACCTTAATACTTGGGTTAAAGGCACAACAAATAGATTTTGCATACCTTGGCCTTTGGGGTTTTTAAGTGTTTTGTTCAATGATTTAACAATGGAGGGATGACAAAGAATGAAAGTGGAGGCTATTGTTACAACATTAAGTACTCGTAGTCCAAGCTTTGACAAGCTAGAGAAGACTCATAACTTTAATGTGCACGAGTTATAAAAAGTCCTAAATAGGTAGGAATGCTCTCTTAGATATATACCAAGGGATGGTACTATATTATGGTGGGCACCAACATACATGTTTGGCGAACTTGTCTTTGTGCTTAATCTAATTATACTCAGCACAGATTAGCAGTGGATTTTTGTTATTTCTCCATTTTAGACTCCCTTACTCACATGCACTATTTAGACTAATATAAGAGTCCTTATATATTGTCCTTTCACATTATGACCCTTAACTTAGTTATGGATGTGCCTAAGAGAGACCTTATAATCGAGTGTGGATCTTTATCATGTAATCAATTTATTTGTTTATTTTATGGTAAGTATTATGTCTCATAGATCAAATATTTAAGATTTTTTTGCTTAGCACATGGCTTTAGTTTACATCTAATTCTTTAAAGTATTTATTAAGCTTATTTTAAAATCAATAATTTTTATCCCATACGTTGTGGCAAAGAATGAGCATAATCTTTATTTAAGAGTTAACTTTTGTTGCCATCAAAAGTTTAGATCGCCATTACATAATCAATAAAAGGTAGTGAGTATGTACATTATGCTCGTATTTTTGTGTCACCTCTCTCCCTCCACCATAATAATTTATATTTAAAATATGGGTTGAGTGGTTGGAAGTTGGAATAAGAATCTTAAACTTGTCTAATACGACCATTTATATCTTTATATCTTTTAGATCCACTCTTTTTGTGGATAAATATACATCCTTACTTTTGTCTGTCTGTCTGTCTATATGTCACTACTTCACCAAAGCCAAGTATAATACCATCTTTATTATAAGAAAATGAAAACTTTAACTCTACATTTAGCAATTAATCATGAATAATTCATTACATATTTTATTATAAAGTCTCATTAGTCATTAAGGTTGGAGAGTAATAAGGACTCATATTGTTTATACAAATCTTAATCAGATTTACCTCTTGATTTTCGCTTTTTTTATTACGTATCAACTTTTATATATATATATAACAACTTGAGAGCACAATCTTGATTGTGTAACTTAATGGGTAGTTGGGCATATTGCCTCTCCACACACCCACCCATTGGTCTATATATTTTTTATTTGTGGGATATTTTCACATCAATATGATGAGCTAAATGTGTCTTAGACAATTGTCAATTTCTTGTTTAGGATTGTGCTCATATAAAACAAATATGTTTTGATCAAATATCTAATTTTACATACACTACATTTATTCATAATGTTAAAAAGAAAAGTTAAGTGAGTTGTTGTGACCAGCTTTGTCTCTTACGTAGACTTTTTATGTGTACTATTTTTTGGTAAACATGTTTTTTATTTATTTATCAAGAGTTATGAACGACAACCATATGACATAATATCCACTTTAGTATGGGGAAGAGATTTGACAAAGCTTTTATTATTCAACTATGGGTAATTTATTTCATATTTTTGTTACAAAATTATAATATTATCAAGTCAATTTAATTGTTATAAAGTTATAATATTATTGGCATTTAAATACATCATATCATAACGTTATTAAGTTATTGAAATATATTTTAGAAATAATGATAGAGTAAAATTATTTAAAATGTATATAAGAAAATTGTTATATAGTATGTTAATTTTATAATAATTTTTTAAAATGGTCAAAAGATGTTAGCTTGATTAGTTTGGTAGATAATTTGTTTTCTAGCTATGTGGGTTCATATTTTTTTGAGTTATGTTATATTGTAATTAACTTTTTTATAACATTTATGAAATAAACGTATTTTGTGTAATAGTGATAATCATATTATTTTAAAACACTTGTATTACTTTATCATAATTTGGATATCATATTGTAAAATGATGAGTTTTGTATAATTCTAAATTGATATAAATTTAATTTTATATTATTAAAACTCTAATTCTTATATTTTTGAACTTAATATTAAAAAATTATTATAACATTCAATATTTCTATTTATATAAAATTATGAGATGGTAAAATTTTAAATATTATTACAAACTAATTCTTTTTATTTAATATCAATTATTATTATTTTTAAATAAAAATACACAAACACAAATGCATATAATCTTATGTTTAAAATTGAGCATTATCCTTTTACAAGTTTTATATCATAATAAAATATACAAATCTTTTATTTTAAGTATGTGTGGATTTGAAAACTAGTAAAAGTATTTAATATTATTTAATTATTTTTATGTGGTTTAAGGTTTTTGAAAATCGTGATTGGTTTTGTGACCTCTTAATAATAGATATGGTTAAATCATGGGGAACGGATCAACTAAACTATTCCTAGGATTTAAACATATAATATTATCTTTGAAATTGTATAATTTCTTTTTATAATTTTTATCTTGTGATAAAATAAAAAATATATATTTATCTTTGTGTATATTTGAAAAAATTGTTTTTATCACAATTTAAATTATAATTTAATTATATTTATAGTTTTAATTTAATTATTAATAATTATTAAGTGGATGGTTGAAATTTAACCTACATGAAATATGTGAAAGTATTTATAGTAATATTCACAAATTAAGTGTTAAGATTTATCTCCAAGTTAGTTAAGTTCTTTTACTTAATTTATCTCAAATTAATTAATTAAAGAAAATGTCATATGAACACATGTGATATTAGGCATGTAGTATTAATAAACAATGGTATTGGTTTATGGTATCATAACAAGAGCTATTTATAAGTTAAAATTTTCCATTATAAAGTGGAAGTGAATATCCATGGTTAAGAAAGTTGTTACATGTTTTTAAAAATGTATATATATTTAACTCATATATTACGTCATTTTATTGTTAATAATAAAAATAATTTAAAATAAAGTAGGGGCGACAAAAGGGGAGGGGTTTATCATCAATCTCGAAGGATTTTTTTTTATCAATTACTCTTAGAGGTTGGGGAGGAAGACCAAGAATCAAGTAGAAATGTGTGGTTTATTATTAGGCATAATTCTAGCTCAGATATGGGAATCCCCAAGTTAGTACTATTGGGATACTATCTGATTATTATACAACATATGAACAATTGCTCCTCTCTTAAAGAGGACCGCCTCAAGCTCCTTCTCCAAAGAATCGATTGTGCTAATGTCTAAAGAACTATACCTTGTGTATCAAAAATGATTTAAACAAACTTTATGCCAATTTCACTGCATTGCACTCTTGGTGGCATATTAATGAGAAATATAAAGTTGGAAAATCATTTGCAAAGGGTTAGGCTAGTTGATGTCGTGGCTGCAGTAGAGCAAGCGAGCCATGCATGGGGGGCCTCCTCTTGAAATTTGCATGCTCCATCCTCAACGTTTGGACGAAATTGCATGCCTCGTATAGACCTAACACCTCGCTTTATGATGAATCCTAAGAAGTTGGGCATTGTGGATTTTAATGGCGATTCGATGGTCTCTCCTATATTAAATTCAAGCCTTGTGTTTGGCCCCCTCACAATTGTGCCCATGAGGTGCAATCTCTGTGATGCATCTTCCCAATCACTTCCATTCACAATTTGTGGCAATCCATTATGGAATTATTGTTGTATTCACTACTTTACGTGACAGGGGGCTCTATATGGGACTCCTTGTAATTGCTTGTTCTTCTAGTATCAATCGATCATGTAATTGGCTTCTTCATTACTTCAATAAGGTCAACTGGAGCAATCTCCTTCAAGGGGCTCAAGAGACATTCCAATATGTGCAGAGAATCGACATTTTTCAGGCTCGTGACTGGCTCATAAGTCTAGACACTCGCGAAAATGGAAGAATTTTCTAGGTTTGTTTTATTTACTTAAGATCTATTACTATTTGGTCTATTTTGTCCATTGGGGAAAAATCCTCTGCTTTCCTTGCTTTTAGCTACCTCTGTATTTTTATTTTTTTGTCAGTGCTGGACATTATCTCTACCCTGGGTTTGTTCAATTTACCCAATCGTTAATGCCCCTCCCGTCAGTGTTAATTTTTCAAGCTTTGTGCCTGTCGATGTCTCCTGCACCCCCTTCATCAACTCTACCTCACTTGTTTGAATTCCTCAAGCAACAGGGAATCTTTTTCCTCGAGTGCTCTCTCACCTCTCAACGTTGACCTTCCATTCTACAATATTCCTACCAAATCTGGACCTGTCAGCGACTCTTGTACCCCTGCAACACCTCTAACACCTCCTACTTAAGTATCCCGACTAGTAATAGCAACCATGCCAACTAGTAATAGCAACTCAACTGTTACTAGAGGAACTAATGCCTGTAACACATGCAACAATCAAATTAATGCCCTTCAAATGGAGAACATGGATACCAAATGGAAATTTCATCAACAAGTGAATTTTCTTATCTTCTTCACTGAGGAAATTCAATCACTAAAAGACAACCTCTCCCATCAAGATGATGAACTTGATGCTATCTGAAGACAAATAAAGGACTTGAAGTACACACCCCAAGCTCCAAAGAATCGGGACATTGTCAGTACTACTTAAAGTCCCCACACATGAGATTTGAAAATAGATCTAAATAGAGCTTTAGAGGAGGCTTTTGTCTTCCTTTTCTAATGGGTTCCTACTATAAATATGTCCTTCTAGTAGCACAATTTTGTAAGATCTATGCATGTCGGCTTGCTATTATAGTATATTTCTATCATAGAAATTTGTGTCTATTACACAATGCATTTGTGGAGGATACCATGAAAGAAAATGCAATGTATTGAATATCCCATGTATTTGCTTCAACTACGCACAAATTTAATATAATAACTAATCATTTGTGTTTAATAATAATAATAATAATTTAAAATAAAATTATAATTTAGTTATAATTTATGATTTTTTAAAACTAGTTTTTTGATGCAATGGGTTGATTTTCTCGATGTTTTCCTACCATTTAATTTATATGCCCTACGTTAGTTATATATTTTTAAAGTTTAATTTCTTAAAGTGAACATTTATTTTATTTTATTTTAAATATGTTGATATACATGTTTATTTTGAAATAAGATTTTCATAATTTTAATTTAATTATCAATAATAAGTGGATGGTAGGGATTTAACCTCTTTGAAATATTTTAAAATATTGTTAATAATATCCACAAATCAATTTTTGATATTTATCTTGAGAGTAATTATGTTTTTTTCACCCTTTTAATTGAATTGATTTGTTAAAAAAAATATCATATGAATAAGTGCCATAATGAAATGGAATGGAATTATTTTAATGTTCACAATGCTAAAATTAACCTATGGGATAGATTGCCTCTTCATCTGGTTCTTGTATTCGGCCCTTTTCCTGTGGAGTCTCACAATATACTCTCCAATCTTCTCGACAAACCCTCACTGAATAGATTATCCCAGGAGCTAGCTGCCAGAATATCTACATAACTTTCCATGTTGTATTTGAAGGCCTTGCATTCTAAAATGAAACATTTTTTTGTTTCCACTTTTCTGGAAGAGCAAAAAATACATACTTTTTCCTCCCACACTTCTTTTGGCCTTTTCCAACGCCTTGTTTCACAACATAGTTGATGATAATTAGTCCTTAATTAAGTAATAAGAATTTCATTCTCCAAGAAAAATTGGCCCCTATGTATGCTTTTTGTTGATGATTATGAGTGGAATTAAACTTTTCAATATAATACTTTTTCTTTCTCCCTATATCCTTCTCCCAAGTACGTTTATGGAACTTATATATAACAAACATTTTTATCTCTTTACTGTTTGTGGGACACATGCTCAAGCAAATGCCCCATTTACTAAACCATTTGTTATTTCATCGCATCCAAGTCTTCTTTCTTTTGCACAATATGTCATTAAACACAACCTTAGGCCATCTACTCTTTTCCATTTGCTCAATTTTTTTAAAATACCTTATGACTCGCACCATATCAATTGCTTCAATAGCAGCAACCCCTGTTTCACTTAACAAGATAGCGCAAGGAACTGCACTTTTAATTTTGAATTTTTTTGTATCAAACGCTTATGAATTTTCTCAATTTGTTTCCACTGCATCTCAGATGTACTATTGACCTATTGTTCACAATCGTAGAGAATCACAGGAATCACTAAAATCCCAAAAATTTAGAGTGGTTTTCTAGCCCCATAGCTCTGCCTCTCTACACCTATTTTGAAAAGCATAAAATGTTTTCCAACCCTCAAAAGTTTTTTGCTTTCTACAACCATCCCAACTTAGATTTATGTTGAAGTTAATTCTGAGGTATTTGTAATCTGCAACTTCTTCCAGAATGTTTCCTTCAAAATATAACTTATGTTGGTTATGCTTTCTTTTATTAAAGAAAACCACTACTTTGATTTTGCTAATATCGACTTGCATCCCCGCCCTTCTACAAAAATTCTCAAGGGAAAGTAATTGCTCTTGCAAACCAAGAGCAGATTTAGCAATCAAAATAGGGTCATCTATGTACAAAAAAAGCCTTATAACGAACTTTCCCAAATGGATACCATCACCCCCTTGTGAATTTAGTAACTCTTCAAGTTTGTCGATATATGCTTGATCCCGTTATCGCTTCTAAAACTTTCAGAAATGCCTGCTAAAGTTCTAATTTTGACTTTCACCTCTTCATACAGCCCATGCAAAATTGCTCTCAGATGCTTGGGAACCCTGAGTTTCTCCATTATGTGCCAAATATTATCCCTAGGAGTTGTGTCAAAGGCTTCTCTAAAATCAACAAAGCAACAAAAGGCTTCTTCCTTTTTCTCCCAAACTTTTTCAATGATGTACCTTAAAGTTATACCATGATCATGTGGAATGTTTAGGTCTAAAACATGCTTGCCCTATAGCATATTTATCTCTTTCTTCTGCCTACTTGCTGATTTTATTTTCTAACATGCTTCCAAATAACTTTGCAAACAAGGGGTTTATCATTATGTTCCTATAATTGGAGGGATTTTTGACGTCACCACTCTTGAAAAGAGGTATTTCTAGACTAGTTGTCCAATCTGTGGGGAACCTCTATTGTATGATGTTGTTGAAATTTTTTGTGATGTGAGGTGCAAGAATTTTTAAGCCCCACTTTAGATACTCTGCTTGGATCTCAGCTAAGTCCTTTGATTTTCCAAGACCTAACTTCTTGATACCCATCTCTACCTCTTGCACCGTGAAGAGTTTTGTATCAGCGTTGACCAAGGGAGAAGGGTCAACCTTAGGATCCTGCTCATAAAGTTTTCTTGCATAGTCGAACCATTTAGAAGTTGTAATAGTTGTTTTCAGTTTGCACCTTTCTCGGTTGGAGCTCCTTCCAAAATAATTTGGGGCTATTTTTCCTAAGGAAGATTAGTCTTTCTCTCCTAGAAACCATGAAATCAACATTTTTCTTTCTCAATATATGCTTGTGAGATTTGAGATTTATGTTATCCTTGTTTGACTCTTTCCACGTTCTCCTTACCTTTTTGCATTCCTCGTCAAACCAAGCATTAACTGGAAAGCAATTTGTTTCAGACTTCTTAATTTTTTCTCCTTTGCACTTCGCAAGTGCGCTTTGAATTAAATGTGTTAATTCGTGACTATGAAGGCTGTGAAATGAGGTTTTCTCCTTCTCGAAGGGCCTCTCTAGCGTTATTTTGAAGGTATTGCAATTTTATGGAGTCAAAATAATTCTTCCCTTTGGGAGATTTTGACCCTAACTGCTTCTTTCCGGTCCAAGAGAATGTTAAATAAATTGGCTTGCGATATGGTTTTAAGTCCCAAATTTGATCTCCAATCAACACTTCTCCATTTTTTCACACAAACTATGTGAACAAATTACATAATCTACCACACTTGCTCCATTGTAAGTATTACTAGTGAGATTACCAAACTTTTCCCATCTGGTCAAACCATTACAAATGGCTAACTCAAAAGCCCCACATAGAGTAAGAAATTGTTCACCAAAGGGATTGCAGCCTTTATCCTCTAAAACTCTTTCCCATTGATGATTACTCTCTTTTGTATGCCAGATAGCATCGCAGTCTTCTTTACAACAAAGAATGCTAGCTTGCTCGTTTTCAGTCCTATAATTGAAATCCCCCTCCATAAGGACCTCACCTAGCTAAGAATATGTTGCAATATCTGCTTTTAGGGCTACAAAGGGATCTTTGTGGTCAAGCCCTCTACTTTTGTAGATTTTTGAAACTTGCGACACAAAATAACTTGTTGCAATTTTGATGTGATTTCCATTTTTTTATATTTTAAACCAAACAAATTGTTTATTTGAGTCTTTTTTTTTCTAGTTTAATGAAATGACCTTATTTTTCGTTGACTAATACCATGATACCCCCGTGTCCTTTGCCATTCCCTGTTGCCTTGTTCCACATTTCCATCTTCCCATACCCTTCAAACAAAGGTGTCTTTCACCCTTGATGCTCATGTGTTTCTATGAGGCAAATTATGTCACTATCTTCCGCAATAAGCCCTAGCCTAGGTCCTCGTCTCCATAGGTAACCCCTGCAGTTCCAACAAACTCATCTCAAGGAAACCTGTGTATGACTTTATTTTTATTTGTTTTGACATGCAAGACTCACAATTGAGTCTTTGTTCCTGCTTCCCCATACTGACCTTGCTTCATGATTTCCTGCTTAAGAGTTTGTTGCCTCTTCTTTGTTATTGTCTTGTTGTCTTGTTTTGGAAGGAGGTCCAACTTGCGGTATCACAACTTTACCTTTATAAATCCATGCTCTCTTTCCCTCATCTCTTGATTCCCTAACCTTCAACATTTCCTCCCTCCTCCTCTTGTTGTCTTACAGTTAAATCTTCTTATAGAAAAAAGCCAGAACCCCTCAAGAGTTGTTTCTTGCTTATAATGATATATTTATCATGCAAGCTAGGCATGATAATTTTTATGGGCTTGGCTCTCTCACCGTTAAACGTACCTACTCTCCATGATTGGCATATTTTTCCTTTCCATAACAACTTGTCTTTCAAGGAGTCTCTTGCTAGGTCAAAAGTACATTCATTTTTCCCATAGTATTTCACCCCTTTAATAATTATGTTTGTTGCTCTATCTTGACTTTCCTTGCTTTCTCTAGCTTGCATGTTGCCAACCCGAATGTTTGCTTCTCCTTCCCTATTAGCATAATTGCTAGTAACTTGAGCCCAAGTTTTTGAAACTTTTGTGGAACCTCCTTTCCTTTCTTCTCTTGTTGTCTCTTCATGGTTGTATATTTGGGCAACCACTTTCCCTTTAGCCCGAGATGGTTTCATATTCATCACCTATGTACTCTCCACTACAAATTTCTTCATGTTTTGCACATATGCCTTCATGCATTGCCATTCTATCTTCCCTACGAGGAGAGCTTCCTATAGCAATGTCACTTGCTCCTTCAAAAATTTATTGCTTTCTACTAAAGCCTGGTTTTGAGTTGTTATTATATGAATTGTATGATCTCTTTCCCGCTCTTTAGCTTCTAAAACCTCCAACCTATTCTTTACATTTAACACTTCTTTCGTATGACCAAGTGAGAGGTGTGGATGTGGGACTATAGAAGGAAGAATCATCAATGAATTTTCCTCTGTGCCTGTTGTTGCCACATGCTTGCAAAAGGGACTTGTTTGAATATTGCTTATTGCGAAGGACCTGAGTATTTTCCCTTTGATACCTTCTTTTCCTTGTCTGCTCCCATTTTAGACGGGCTAGTCTTCGTTTTAAAATTCCCTGATACGATTTGGCATTGACCCAAACCCACTTCCCAACTTTGGTTGATGAGGCAATTTTCACTTGCCCTTGATCAGTTGTTTACACAGGTTCTGAAATTTCTTGTCCCACTGTCATGTTTGGATGCATTTCTGATGCGAGCAACTGTATATGTTAAGCTCCAACTCCTTCATTTCTATAGTGTCGAACTCCTAATTCCTCCACCCAGCTTCGAATAGTGCCTCCATCAAACCCAAACCCTCCTCTGGACAAACCTTCATTTTTTCTAAAACCCGAAAAATTTCCAGTCGGGAATTCCTGCATTGAATATCTATTGTGGTTGCATCATCTTAATGATCTTTGAAGTCCTGGGCACAAATTTAAGTCAGACCACATCCAACAACAATTTACACATCGTTGCTGCGAACTATTTCCTCTACGAATACCGTGTCTTACTTCCAAAGCTTGTTTGCATCTTCACCGTCCTTGAGATTAAGTTGTCCTTGATGATTATTACTGAGAGGACGGTGATGGCAGGGCTCTCGATAATGGGATGACCACGGTAGGGCAAAGCTCAACATTTGTGAAATGAGTTATATATTTTTGGGTATATGGTATTGATAGGTCATGGTTTTTACCAATGACATTATAACAAAACCTATTTATTGATTAAGAATCTACATAGTAAAGTGGGGTGAATTTGCATGGTTAAGAATCTTGTTGCATGTTTTTAAAATTCATATATGTTTAACTTACATATTAATTCATTTTATGGTTTATAAGTTTTAGCAAGGTGAGATGTATCATGAAGCAAGTATTTTGCGGCTTATCATTGACTAATGTGTTTACCAACTATTTAATTTATATTGTTGCGCTACTTCTAAGTTTAATGAGAGTAAATATCTCTCTACTTTAATTAAATTAAGTGATTTTTTAAAATTAATAAAATTGAATTACTTGTCTGTGTTATTAATAAATGTCTTTATTTTATTTTAATTATATGATTTTTTTTTGTATTTTTTGTTTTTTGTAAGCAAGTGGAGAACTTAAAGCGTAGTCTAAAGAGGCCGCGTTTTGACCCAAAATCCGGGAACGATTTTTAGAAAATTCGGCAAAGATTTGCCCAGAAACTTGTTTATAGTTGTTAAACATTAGTATTTTGAGTGCCCCAGGGGTTTTTGATAGTGCTGAATCCATTTGCACTATCAAAAATGGATTCCAAGCACTGCAACTACCTGATTTTTGCAAATTTAGTTGACCGGATTCCGACGGATTTCTGCCGTCCGGGCCAAAACGCGGCCTCGGTAGACAACTCCGAGAACTTAATATTACCAAAAATTCTTTACAAACGGTACAAGCTGAGGTGATTTATAGAGGCTACTATTCAAACAAAGAGAGGTTTTCAAAGTGGTAAATATGGTCTGAAAAGAGCTATAAAGGGACCATTTGCCCGAGAAGAGGAAACCAAATGGTCCTTCAAAAAATGTAGAAGATAGTTTGAAAAATAGGCCATACAAAAATGAACATAGGGCACACAAAAATGAATAGTGGCCATACAAAAATGAAAATAGGGCATACAAAAATTAACAGAGGCCATACAAAAATGTTTCCTTTTGGCATGACTAGAAAAACTGAAACAACTATGTAAACTTAAGAAAGGCAGAAGGAAATGTGGCCTAATGGTGGACCCAGTCATGTTGTTTGCTTGGATATGGATCTTCTTGAGGCTGGCAATGCTTTAGCCTTCTTCACCTAATCCAACATGGCTAGGTAGGAAAATGGATCATCACATCCTTCTAGTAGCTAGAGAGGACATTCCAATTTGATCACAAAACTATAAGAGCTTGTGCCTTACCGAAAGGATTCACCTTTAGAGACCTGGGAAACACTGGTGGGGGGCTTCGATTGACTATCAACTTTTGTCTCAGGCTTCTTACTGGATGGGGAACTACAAACCTCAAGATATTTTTCCTTTACAAGCACCACTAGAGGATCAGGGTAATAAGGTGAGCCAAGCTAGCATGAGGAATCCATATTTGCAGAGCTTTCCTTAGAGCTGGTGGTTGCAGGAATTACGAGGACGAGAGGGGACTCAATACCAATTTGTATAACATGAAATGAGTATTGTTGAATTAGATTCCAACCTCTGGCATTCTATGTTCGCCTCCTCCTTTGGCTTCTTCCATGGTCTAGAGGTGGTGCGCTAACAAGTTCCTTGCTACCTACAGTCCATCACCCAAGCGCCTTCGCTCCTCCACCTCCATTGCTGCAACCAAATAACGGATGTGGACTGGTATATCCAAGTTGAACAACTCTTCATCTTGACCATGCTACAGAGGGAAGGGTGGATGTCCTCATCCTTTTCCTCCACATTTGGATCTACCGTGTTCGCTAACTACTTTTTCTAGCCTAGTGCTATGGTGCCTAGAGCGATGGCTTCTAAAAGTTGTGACTACAAATACAATGCCCCTCCTTTTGGAGCACATCGCTTGTAGGATAGAGCGAAGGAGTGGAGGAAGGAACCGAAGCATGAACCTGAGATGAAGTGTGAGAGCCAATGTAAGGCAGATTATGAAATGGATTCAGAGAGAGTGTTTTTAACAATTCCAGTTAGTTGTAACAAAGCCCCATTAATTGAGCTTCGTGGTGCAAACAAGAAGATTCAACACCCACGCCTAGTGCATTAAGCACCCATACTAGGGTGGGGCCCACAGTGCTATTTTTGGGTGCATGTCTATTTTGGTTATCCCTTAATTAAGATGGACATTAAACTCTAATCTATTCTCAATGTGGACTTGAATGAGTTAACTGAAAGTGATAAATTCAGTTAGCTAGTGGATTTCGAGTTAGAGGTAGTTGGTGACGCATGTAGAGTAATTCTAGTTGTAATAGAGTTCGAAGTGCAGTGGTGCATGAGTTGGTGCAAGTTGTAAATCAGTTTAACTCAGTTAAGTGAGTTAAACTCAGTTGTGCTAGTTGTAACTGAAGATACACTAGTGAGAGATCTAATGAATTAAATATTAATTAATTCACAATTAGTGATCTCATATGCAACTGAGGATTTACTATTATTAGCGACATGCATGTTAGATCCAGTGGAGACCCAGTTGAGTTCTAGGTGAAAGGGAAGTTGACTATCAGTTGTAAGATTATTAGCTTACACACTTGCAACCAAACACCCATTGGAGTGCCCATGATACTTGTGCAATCAAGGCAGGAAAAATTCTTATCTTTTAGGGATCTTTACCATCAGGGATTGTGCAAGCAAGACAAGCTATTTGGAGGCTGAGAATTGGCTATGTGTTGGTAAGTTTTGCATATGATAGCATGAGACAATTAGCTGAGTACTAGAGGGCTCTTGTGAGAAGAGTATCTGTGTTGTGTGTGATTGATATTTCTTCATGTTCATGTGATTAGTGATTGTGTTTTTAATTCCGCAAAATATTTGTAGAAGCGATTCAGTATTTAACTTTAGTACATTGTTAGATCGGGTGAATCCAAGATATAAATGCATGTTGTATAATTTCTACATGATTGCCACCTAGACTCACATATGATTGTGCCCATCATTTATGTCTTGCGATTCCTTACAGGGTACAATGCTCAATGGTACACCCAAATCTAGGAGGTTAAGATCTTGATTGGCTATGTGTTTGCAATGGGAATCCCAGGTTGCTACAAATCTTCACATTGGGTTTGCTCTTCCACTCCTTTGTTTTGCTATAAATATGTTAGAAAATTTATTGTGCACTTGGTATGGGATAATATTATAAATTATTGTTGAGATAAGAGTAGCGCTAGTTGTTGCATGCTATGATCTGACCTCCAACTTAGAGAATGTTTCAAAGCGGGTGACCCATTGATGAGTTTGTGGGCTGCCTGAATTATAATCCCGGAGTCCCCTTTGACAATAAGAGGGTGGAGATGATTGTTTCTAGCTCTGTGAAGCCCATGGATTAGAGCCTCTACCTCAACGACATGAATACTTTCCTATCCAATGTATCCTTTGTAGAGATTGAATATTTCCCCTTTGTGGTTTTGTATGATGCCTCCATTCCATCATCCCTTGGATTACCCTTTAAGGCACCATGAAATTTGTGTTTGTAATGTTGCTCCAAGGAGGGGGGTGGGGGGGTTCCAGATTTCAGGGCTTTGATCTATAGTCCGTTGGCTTAGAGATAAACCTGTGGCCTTGGGGATCTTGAAATTCCACCATGCTAGGATCACCTTCTTTGATGGAGGCCCTTGAAAGTCCTCGTCGTCCCATATGGAGGGGAATAAGGTTTCCTCAATATGTTTGTGGAAGAGCAGGAAAATAGCTTATGGGGTTTTGTGTTTGTTATTGAAGGTTCTCTAGTTTATCTCCTTCCATATTTCCCATGTCAGAGGTTAGGGGCCATTGTCCAAAGTTGATTAAGGACTGGACTATGGAAAGGGTCTTTTTTCCAGGTCTTAATGAATTGAACTATGTTTCCTTCCATTCCATTGGTGTGTTGGAAGCCATGAACTAGTTTTCCCCACAAACTACTTGCATTTACACGGAAGTCAAATAAGTGATTTATAATTTCTTTATGAGTTTTGCCACGATGGGCCATATAATCCTCTTTTGAGAAGGTTTTCCAAAGTGAGAGTGCAACGTCTTACAAGGAGCCAAGTGAAAGTGGTCACTTTTGGCCATAGTTTCATAGACCATAGTTCTTTCCAGAGTGGATCTGGAGAATTATATGAATTTTTAAATACCTTTATTTTAATTTAATTATATGAAAATTTGTTAAATTGACAAGAGTGTAAACCTACTCCTTATATTTTACCGTGTTATACTACTTTAGGCTTTGGTTGGTTAGATTGTGATTCTTAGTTGTTTAAAATGTGTTTTTAAATGCACAAATAAATTCAACTTCATGCAAAATCTTTGGGGCATTCGAATATGTAGACAAAACAACCTAACCTTATGATTCCAACAAATCCATGTGACTAGGATGTTGAGTTATTACTATCCCTTACTAATTTGACAATTAGGTTTTAACATTATAATTCCAGCAAATCCCTACAACTAGAAGGACGAGTTATTACTATCTCTTACTAATTTGACAATTAAGTTATGATACATTTTCAAAGATTTATATGCTTTTGCTAGTTACTCATAGACGCATTTATTTTGGAATAGGGCTTGTAGAATTTTAATTTAATTATCAACAATATTAGATGGATGGTAGAGATTTAATCTCTATAGAATATTTGTAGTAATATACACAAATCAATGGTTGAGTTTTATTTCAAAAGTAGTTATGCCTTTTTTGCCATTTATTTAAATTGATTAATTAAAAAATGTCATATGAAATGAATTATGATTTTTTGGGTATGTAGTATTGATAAGTCATGATATTGGCCCATTATATTTTAACAAAGAATATTTATAGATTAAAAATCTCTTTGGTAAAGTGGGGGTGAATCTCCATTGTTCAATATATATATATATATATATATATATATATATATAAACAAATCACGACCTAAGTGTTTTGATGCTTATCACGGATTGATGCCTATCCACATTTACCTACCATTTAAGTGTTTTAATGCTTATTATGGATGGATGCCTATAAACATATACCTACCATTTAATTTATAAAGCTTCACTACTTCTAAATTTAATGCTGGTAAATATCTTCTTACTTTAATTAAATTATCTAAGTTCCATAGTTAATCCAATTGAATCACAACTTTATATTCTCAATAAACATGCTTTATTTTAATTTAATTATATGAATTATACTATTTCATGTTTTAGGTTTTTTTATTAAAATTTTATTATACATATTTTTTAATTAGATTGTGATTTTCAATTGTTTAAAATGTATTTTTAAACACATAAAATAAATTCAACATCTAAGATGAAAAGTTATTGCTATCCCTTACTTATTTCACAATTTAATTTTAAATTATACCATTAACAAATATCTATAACTAAAATAATGAGTTTTTATTTTTTTGGAAAACCTATCATAAGGGAAGTGATTCATCATCCTTATTCAAGGAAAATCAAGCCATTTCATCATAGTTGGTCAAAGAAACCCTACCACATCATCATCTTTATTCAAGGAAAATCAAGCCATTTCATCATTGTTGGTCAAAGAAACCACGCCACTTGGAATGACTTCCTGTGTATAATGTGACATTTACATTCTTTCACTCTTGCGAGATGCCTATTCTTGAACTATTAACCTATTTTTTTACTTTTAAAAAAGACTAACTCTCTTAGGACATAATCCAAGCCTAAACTAAAATAATACTCCATGCCTAAATTAAAATAATTAAAGAGAAAAATAGTTTATTTATTTTTAAAACCATGAGAAAATATTATAACTTAATTTGAGATAGTAATAACTCATTATTTTATTTTAGTTGATATAGGTAAATATAACTCACTCTCAACTAAAATAAGGAGTTGTTACTATCTGAAATCAAGTTATAATAATTTTTTTTCTCAATGTTTAATTTAAACTACGAGGTTCTGAAGGTTCAAAGCGGAGTTATTACTATCTCAAATCAAGTAATAATTATTTTTCTCACTGTTTAATAAAAATTTAAACTACGAGGTTCTGAAGGTTCAAAGCGGTGGGGATTGTGCCAATTCTAGTTTCGAACTGCTCCATGCTGGTCTGGTTTTGCTCCCGCTCCTTGGTTAAACACTTTTTGACTCTCTGACAATTTTGTAAAACCATAGAATATATTATTATTTCAAACATGCATGAAATTAACACTTCAAAATCTTTTCACTTATCGGAACTTGGAGGACAGGGTCTGTCTTTTCACTTATCGGAACTTTGAGGACACTCTTATCCTTTTTTACTTATTTTTGATGGTTTGAAATCGGTCACTGCTTTGGGCAGTGCAAAAAGCAAATTTAAGAGTATACGCGTTGTAGTTATTCATCCTGAGTTGTTATATATAGTATTCAAAACCCTTGCAGCTCAGCTGAGCCAAAGTTTACCTACCTACCCCTCTTCACTGCCATTTGGGTCATTCATTACCTCCAATTCAATTCTGGCATATAGTCCGTAACGTCGTCATCGCCCTGCGAGGCATTGCTTACCTCCATCAGGCTGCCTTGGCCGTGTTCGCATTTAACTCTTGCATCCATCATCTATTGGCTTTCTTCAGTCACTCAAATAGTGGCCATGGTGAAACCCTCATTCTGTAGGGTCCAACGGCTGGACCCTAGTTCATCGCCTTTGCATTCTCGTTCCTGTGAGCACAATGGATTCTGACTGGCCGCCCCTTTCTATTTTCGGGCAATCTGTCATGCCGCCTCTGGTATGGGTTTTACGCAAAAAATCGCCATGAAAAGGAAAGGGCGTGGCACATTTGATCTCGGCTCATGTGCAGAAAGAGGGTTGTTTGAGGGGTTTTACATTTGTAAGGTTTAGAGAAAAGGATTTAGGGTTACATTGTGTAGAGCAAGGGGTAAATGAGGCTGCAGTGAATGAAGAAGGAAGTGGGGAAGCTGAAGCTGAAGTTGGAGGTGGTGGTATAAAAAGGTGGGGGTAGCATTATGGAAGGCGATCACTTGAAACTAGTGATTGCATGTGCGGTCTGCGGCACGCTGTTCCCAGTGCTGAGTGCCCTCTCCGTTGCTTTACTATTTGCTGTCAATTGGCGAACCTGGAGAATATACAGGTTAGTTGGGATTCTCTGCTTTATCGTCTTTATAATGCATGGAATTTAATCACAGTAAGGCACATTGTTGTTATGTGGCTGCTTTTTGCTTGAACATAATTTTTTCAGCGTCTTCTTTTTATATTTTTTATTTTTCTGGGCCCGAGATTCCAAAAGTGTGGATTTTTGCGGCATTTTAGTCATGGCATTGCTTACTTTTTTGTGCTAGATTGTAGCTCTCATATTTTAAGCAGAATCAGTCACACTGCTGTGCTTGACATTCTCTCCCGAGCCCAAATAACAATATACCGATATTTCAAATTATTTTTGCTTTTCGAGATGTGAGTATCCATTTTAATTACTTGTTGTGTCTGAGTTCGAGAAACATTCCCAAGGACCTTCGGCTTAGGTGCCAGTTCTGCTCGGTAACTATTCTGCCAAAATATCATGGGACTTGCTTCTGGCTGCATCTCCTTGAGAGTATGCCATTCTGGATGGGGCAGGCCTTGACAAGAATGTAATCTCGTTGGATGTCTTAATACATCATCGACCTCATCACTTAATCAGTGCCTTGTTGGCTAGCATATTATTTTGTTTCGTTCACCAGTAATCGTCACAGAGGTTTGAAATGCATTTACTTACCATAGACATTCAAATAGGCTAGTTTGCAGCATAGACTGTGAAAAACTAATTCACTGCTACAAGACATTGTATGCTGGTTATGTATAAACTTTAAAGATGCTTCGGATAAGTGCAGATAGTTTACTGCCTAGTTACCAAAGTCGGCCAAAACGACAGAATAAATTTGAAAATTCGGGTATGATTTGCTTCAACCAAATAATTCGGCTCAATTTGTTTTGATCATGTTTTTTTGTGAAGCGTAGGAAGCTTTCTTTGCTGTATAGATTTTGGGTAGTATAAGCATCTATAAAAGAGGGCTTTGTATTTTTCATGCAGAGTAGGAAACTTCCTTGGCGGTATTATGTTATGTGTAATGCGGTGACTATTGTATACCACTTGCACCTTGGACAGCAACGATTGTTCCAATTTACCCTAAAAAATCTGGGAATATGTTACAGACTGTTAAAGAGACGTGGCATTCTAAAATTTTGAAAAAAGTGCAGGATTCAAGTTGTACACTCCAGAACTTTTTCCTCACCCTACTGAAGTGAACATAAACTCAAACTTGAGCCTGGGTAGCTATGAATTTATTGTGACCATAATCTAAATCCTGGAAATCTAGTCGGGCCAATTGACTGATGTTGTGTACTGTAGGTGAACTTTAATATAATATAAAGCTTTTTATGAACCCAGCCTCCCAAATTTCTGGTTTAGCAGAAGCTAATAATGTTCTATTCCAAGTAGAGATCTATGCTACATAAAGCAGAACAAGCCCAATCACATGAGGAATGGGATCTTTTCTTGTTTTATTTCTTATTGTTGATGTATCCCCGGACCTTAAAAGAAGATCATGATGGTGTTGAAGGTCAGAGTTTGTTAAAGATCTGAGGGAGCTAAAGTACCTTTTTTTCGAAGGAAAATCTTGCAAGGTACCTGCCTCTTGCCCTGAATATTTGGATGGAGGGCAGCTAAACTGCCAGCCACAATAGTGTCTGGCAACTCCTGAGGGATTTGATTGGATAATGGATTTGAGCGTGTTACTTATGGCCTTGCAGTTGGCAACATGTCTTTGGTTGATGGTTCAACCAATTGAGCTAACACTTGGGGCTGAGAAAGCTCAAGTGCTATTTAGGAAGACTGAATAATTTTTTAATGAAATTGCAGGATATAATGGAAAGGAACAGGAGAAATTATTCTTGGCAGCCTGTTCAAGTGGGATGCTCTGCTTAGCAAAGTGTCGGGTACAGGTGCTATGAATCATGGCTGCTGAACTACCATTATTATTACTATGTTTAGATTTTAACTGGCTTTTTTTATGTGAAAAAGCTTGAAATAATGTTGGCACTATTGTCTGTTAAACCTTGTAAAGGAGTTCCTTGCAATTTTGTTTAATGGCCCTTTTAGCACACCTCTTCAATCAAGATAGCCAATTATGTTTTGTGTTCGCTACAGTATGCCTTGGACAAGGAACAATTGTGTGCCAGCACAAATGCATAGAATCCTTTGTTGTTCTGGAAACACTCCATTTACACAGCCCAGATAAAAGGATGCATTAGGATATTTGGTAAATTTGTAATATATTTGTTGCCTTGGATTGATATTTATGAGTCCTGTAGATGGTATTGAAGCCTATGTTCTGTTTGCATGAGATTATCTCATCTCATCTTTTGTTTGTGCCTGTTATCTTCATTGTTACTTGATTTTCAACTGTTACTACCCACTAGCACTAGAAAATATTGTTGTCCCTAGATATATCATGTTCCCAAAGGATCTCTCATGTAACAAGTCTTCATGGATACGAATAATCCCTTTTTAAAGCTTATAGGTTATATTTCATTTTGTGCCTTGATCATAAAAGAATCATAGATAAATAACTCAATGTCAGTGCTTGTTGAATGGACAAAAATTGAGTTGCTATTTCTGGTAACACAGCTATCTCAATCAGCTCAACTGATTTTAATTGCAAACACCATTAGCCATTGAGGCTACTATTTCTTGTTCCTGATGCTGGAATGATTTATGGATGTTCTTTATGACAAATTGAATTTTATTATCTTACCTGATCATTGAGCAACTTTAGACAATAATGTTATTGGTTAATGACACAGTTGGCAGCAAATTCTGTTTTGACGACCAAATTGATATTTGTGCATCCAAAGAGATAGCTGTGTGCTACAATGTTTGACAAGCTTCAACGAGAGAAGTAATTCTAGGGGCTAAGAAAGTGTGTATTTTACCTTTGTGCTAAAATGTGCGACAGTCTTCAGTGAAAGAAGAAATTCTCGTGGGTAGTTTTTTTCTTTCTTTTCAAGTAGCAGACATGGATTTTTACTACATGTGCATGTATGTCTGTAGTTCTTGTCCCCGGACAATCCTGAGCTTGCCTTTTATGTAGGTGTAAGATTCTTGGTTATTTCTTGAAAGGTAAAACTCTATGGACACGGGAGATTCAAGTGATCTCTTGGAGGATATTGGTAGATTCAAGTGCTGTTGCCTTATGTTTAATATTTATAAGTAAATAGCTTAGAAGAGTTGCAGAAGCATTACATTTAAGGGAATTGTTGGAGTCTTCATTAAAAGATAATTTTGGTGATTGGATTGTTTGCTGAAATGATATGTTCTAGATTCCTTATTAAACTATATCAGGCATGGCATGGCATTGTTTGGTTTTAACGTCATGCACAATGTGGAATGACAAAATTCAAGTTTTGAAGGACGCATATGGTTTCAATAAAATACCTAATAACATGTAACTTTCAATAAATGTTGCACGTGTACTGGATTCTTGCAGGGTTCTATAATAACATTGGAGTTAGTTCCCCAATTTACTTCATTTTCTATTTGCAGATCATCTAGCAAAACAAATTTTGTATCAGCGTCTTGGTAGCAAATGTTTTATTGTGGTTGGTGTTCTGTTGTCAAATAAGTTGCATATTGTACTTCTACTTATGAAATGCAAAATTCAGTTGAAGTAGATATGGTATGTTGTTCATGTTGCACACCTTCAGTGGAAGAGAGATTACTAAGAATCTGCAGTCAATCATCTATTATTATTCAAGTTGACTGAAGGATTTCTTGGATATTTTGCAGCTGGGTTTTTGCTAGGAAATGGCCGTCATTTCTTCAAGGTCCGCAGTTGAGTGCTGTCTCGGGATTTTTATCACTTATAGCTTGGGCTGTTGTACTTTCACCAATAGTTGTGGTAATTGCTTGGGGCACTAGGTTGATGATTATTTTAGATCGAGATATAATTGGGCTGGCAGTTATCATGGCTGGCACGGCTCTGCTTTTGGCATTTTATGCTATCATGCTTTGGTGGAGAACTCAGTGGCAGAGTTCACGTATGTATATTTACTATTTTTATCAAATTCCTTAGGACATCTTTGATAATATTTGATTTTGGAATGGAGTAGACTATGTGGACTGAATAATTTGTTTGGAATTTTAAAATTTCCGACATTATAAGGTATCTGCAAAGTTTAATTTGTTCCATAGGGTGTAACTATTGCTTATTACATGTTTCCCTCTGCCCTCTGCTACTATCCAGTTTAGAATTGTGCAGACATTTGACACTAAACATGAACTGTGTAGAAGTTTTGAGATAATCGTATATTTCAGTGGAAATCAGATGATATATTCTTTTGAGACTTCATGCCCAATATTTTACCCATAAAAATTCTGAAAGTGGCATGGGTGTTGAATACACAACTGTCAAAATTTTAGAAAGTGGTGGCATCCAAGGATCTATAAATTCCAAAAATGATCAGCCTCTCTCAATAAACTGCATATTTAATTTTCCTTCTTAAATTTCTTTCCCATGCCACTTAGGAATTTTATGGCCAAAAATGGCCCTTCCCAGTATAACAAACTGGCAAGAAATGTCCTGGAAATGCCTCAAAAGCATTTCCTCGGGATTTCAAAACAGTTTCCATGTTGTAAATTTTCAGGGTATGGGAATGAGGGGTTGGTTTCCGCTTTTCGGTAACTTGAGCAGAAGCAAATATGTTCTACAATGATGACTTTAGCCGAGCATCTCAATATTTCCCTTCTTTTTGTTTTTGATATCCAAGGAAACAATAGTTTATCAAGCTATTGTAAGCAGGAGGAATAACGTGGTGTAATTTGGAATTCCAAGTTCCTATAATACTTACATTTTGTAATGAATAAATTCTTGTGGGTTGGTTTAAATTATCAGGCTGTACTGATTCAAAGGTGTATGTTTCTTATTTTGCCAGGAGCTGTTGCAATACTTCTGCTTTTGGCCATTGCATTACTTTGTGGATATGAAATTTCAGCTGTTTATGTAACAGCAGGCAGGAATGTATATTCAGCATCTGGGTTTTTCTTTGGTGTTTCAGCAATAGCTCTAGCAATCAACATGCTTTTTATATGCAGAATGGTTTTTCATGGTAAACATTATTGGCAATTCTGCTGTGTTGTTATGTCTTTATCTACACGCCATTTATCTACTTTTGATTTCTGATCAAATTAAGAACAAGTTGACGAAGTGTTAGTTTTTTCATAATTTCAATTGCAGGAGCAGGCCTCGATGTAGATGAGTATGTTCGGAGGTCCTATAAGTTTGCTTATGCAGATGGTATTGAAGTTGGTCCAGTTGCCTGTTTACCAGAGCCTCCAAATCTTAATGATTCTTTAATACAGAAGCCAAACAGGCAAGAGCAGCCTTGCGTGGTTTAAAGCTTTGATACATTAGAATTTTTATTTGATTTGATTGGTAGAGGGGTTTTTGACATAATTATCATTTACTGTTATACATTGCGCTTGTAATTGGACATGGAGAAAAAGAACTAGGTTTTCTTAATCTGCATTGTTCCTCGTTGATGGATTCGGAGTATGCCATTTGTGTAGAATTCTAACCTGATATGGTCATTCACAGAACTTCTCACTTGGGTTGTCTATACTTTGGGTCTCTGGTTGTACTTCTTGTATATTCCATTCTATATGGTTTGACTGCCCAGAAGGCACGCTGGTTGGGAGGAATAACATCGATTACTGTTGTTGTTCTGGGTAAGCTAAGTCTTGTGCACTGTGTTGCAAATATCCTTTCAAGTCAACATGTTCCATAACAAAGTCTTAAGTTCTTTTGTGATGAGAATTTTAATAGCCAATGTGCTAGGCTAGGTAACTTGTGACTTACATATATGATTTTGTAAAAATAGTTGTAAAAGTTTTGTTTAACATGCTTTGTTCCTCCAGATTCAAATGTGGGAGCATGTTTATTTGGCTTTGAGCTTCTCAAAAGTCGAATTGCTGCTTTGTTTGTGGCTGGAATATACAGAGTTTTCTTAATATGCTTTGGAGTACATTATTGGTATGTTCTGAATGGAATTGATCAATGCCTGTCTTCAATAAATTAGGTGTCAGTTTAAGTTTCCATATGGTTATTGCTCTCACAGTTTAGTCTTTGTTATGCTGCAGGTATCTTGGTCATTGCATTAGCTATGCAGTGGTGGCTTCAGTGTTGTTAGGAGCAGCTGTTACTCGCCATTTATCTGTTGTGAGTCCATCAGCTGCAAGGAGAGATGCTTTGGAGAGCACCGTGATTCGTCTGAGGGAGGGATTTAGGAGGAAAGGCCCTGGCAGTTCTTCAAGTTTCTCTGAAGGCTGTGAATCAAGTGCAAAGCGTAGCAGTAGTGTTGAAGCTGCTCAAATTGGAACTGCTATTGAGGCTATCTGTAGCAGTAATGTTCAAGGTCAAAGTGATGGTGGGGCAGCTTGGAATGGTATGACACATGCTGGTACTGAAGATTCTCAAGAGGATGTAAATAGTGCCAAGAGCTTGGATAGTGGAAGGCCAAGCTTGGCATTACACAATAGTTCTTGTCCTTCCACTGCCCTGGAATCTGACAATGGAATAACTTCAGTGGATCAGCAACCAGAAAGACACTGCTCAGAACGCAACAAGCATCCAGCAGTTGGTTCAAGTAGTGGAACAGAAAGTCATGGGTTTGAGTCAAATACATCAGGGGGGACTTCTGATAATCAGCAAAGCCTAGATTTTACATTAGCAAGAGTTTTCCAGGAAAGATTGAATGATCCAAGGATTAGTTCAATGCTTAAGCTCAAAGCAAGACAAGGTGATCAGGAATTAACCAGTCTTTTGCAGGATAAAGGGCTTGATCCTAATTTTGCTGTGATGCTCAAGGAGAAGGGCCTTGACCCGACGATTCTAGCACTGTTGCAGAGAAGCAGTCTAGATGCAGATAGAGATCACAGAGATAACACAGAAGATGCAGGCGTTGATTCAAATACAATGGAAAATGCTGTTTTGAACCAACTTTCATGGTCAGAAGAGCTAAGGCGACAAGGGTTTGAAAAATGGATTCAAACCATTCGTTTTGTAGTGCAACAGTTGGCAGGCACTCCAGAGCGTGCTTGGGTCCTTTTCAGCTTTATTTTTATTTTGGAAACAATTACTGTCGCTATAGTCCGACCAAAAATTGTAAAAGTAATAAATGCAACTCACGAACAGGCAAGGATTGCAAAAAAATTCTTTCTTGAGTTGTATTGCAATAACATTTTGATGAATTTATATAATTCTGAGTTTGATATATGCTGAATTGTATGCTATTGGAGACTAAATATGGTATTGTGCTGGTGCAGTTTGAATTTGGCTTTTCAGCATTGCTTTTGTCTCCAGTTTTCTGTTCAATTATGGCTTTCATTCGTTCACTTCAAGCAGAAGATATGGCAATGACATCTAAACCTAGAAAGGTACAGGATTAATATCGGTTGATGATTTCATGCCTTGTAATATCATTCAAATCTTTCTAATATTTGTCGGTAGTCTGTATTCCTTTTTTTTCATTTGAGGCTTTCTGAAATGCCAAGACCAAAAATTACTGCGTTTTTTGCCCTAATGGAATGGCATTATGTTGTCACTCGTTGTTTTGTTCAGTCTTTCTCGAATCCTTCTATTTCTATGAAAAAAACTCTTGAATTCTTGTAATTATTGAGGGCCTGATGATTAATAATTGTGCTTGAATTGGCTCTTTTGTTGTTGCTTTAAATCCATTAGCAGTTTGATGAAAATCTCTAAGTTGTTTGTTTCTGTATCTCAGTATTGCTTCATTGCATGGCTCATGAGCACCTGTGTCGGCCTGCTTCTCTCTTTCTTAAGGTATGTTTAAGGATCTATCTAATAGCTGCCTTTTGAATGATCACTTATCTAGAGAAGCATCTATTGGCATGTTTCTTTATTCTTGTTTTTTCACTTTTTTATTTTATGTAGCTTGATCTGATGTTAAGAACGCAAATGTTATATTGTGTTTGAAAGGATTGATTGGCAACCATATGGCTCTCCTGGTAAAAACTATAAAGTTGAAGTTCTTGATTCATGGTAAACCTGAATTCATTAACTTTGGTCATGGCTGATATGTTCAAACATGTATCTAATGTTATAGGAAATGCTACCTAGTTCCAACTTGCGAATGTCCTTGAAATGCAAACATAAATATGGGGTGAAAAAATCTGTTGATGATTTTATGCATTGCATTATCATTCAAATCTTTCTAATATTTAGCGGTAATCCTTGAGCCTTTCTGAAATGCCAATATCAAAAAATGTCTTTTGTTTGTCCTAATGGAATCACATTATGTTGTTAGTAGTTACTTTTTGTTCAGTCTTATCTGAATACTTGTATTTCTATGAGGAAAATGCTGAATGGAGTAAATATTTGATTCAATAGACCTGTTTCAGTGTTTATATTGCATAGTCATAGTATACTTGCTATTAACCCCTAGCTGTAGTTATGGATTATGCATTGCTTTGATGTTATTAGAGGTATTGTGAAGTATATGGAATTATTTTTTATTGGTTCCTGTTAACTTAGCATAATTCTTGGCATTTTACTGCTTAGGTTTGTAACCTATGATTCTACAGTGATGTGTGTGTCTGTGCACTCATACTGTTTAGTTTAGGTGCTACTTTAAGTTGCACTGAAACGGATATGCAGATGGAGACAAGGGGAGACAGGGAACTATGAATTTCAGAAAAGACAGATGTAATATGGCAGGGAAATGATAAATTTAAAATACCATATACGTTTTCACACACACTTTTTTCCAAGGATATTTTTGTTGGAAAACCTCCTGGGCGCTTCCCTGCATTTCTTGGATGGTACTTGGTGTAAATCTGTTGGGCTGATAACAATGCCTGACCTGGCAGGGACATTGAGTAAGGCACACAACAGAGGCAGCCAGCCTAGGAGATCGATTCCAAGACCTCAGGCATGAAGCTCAAAGCACTCAACCACTTGAGCTAGCCCACCAGGCTTAATTACCTGACATTACTTATATGATAAGGGGTATTTAGATAATATTTTTTGAATGTACTCATCAGGACTGCACTCCATGCAGAGAGAGGACATGGATTTTAATTTTGGAAATGGATATGTTATTGTCAGTTTTGGGGCCTGAACATGGACATTTTGGCTGGATAAATTTTACGATAGCTGAAATGTTGAGGAAATCTGCTCAAAATGGCTTTGCAGCCCTGAAATGACAGTTTTGAGAATCTGATATGTCCCTGAAATGTTTCAAGGCTGTATCCCCTACGTGTCAGTATCTGAAACACTGAATGATGTTTCAAGCACCTCATCCTGACGTTTATTGTAACTTGGGGGCTACTCACTAAGTTGCATTTGTTGGGAGCTGCAAATTAAGAGTTAGTAGGCATGTAGATCTTTTTGGGTATGTAATTTGTGCCGAAGCAATAGAGGGCCTTGTTATTGCAGGGTTTGAAAGAACATTTGTGATATTCATCAGTGTTATCTAATAGTGTTCATGGATTTTCTGCATTACTTGTTGATGTTACATTATGTTCTGTAGAATTGATGAGAAAAACATTGAATAATATCCTCTATCCTTATTCTTCTGAGTTTTGTTTTTCCTTTGTACCTGGTATTGTTCTGATAATTTTTTCTGCATTTGTAATTGGTACCATGTCAGTCAATCATTGAAAATCTAAAATCCACAAAAAATGCATAACAACGATGTCTCCAAATCATTGTTACCGAATTCCCTCTGATTTGAGTTGGATTCTCAAGTTTGACTCTTCTCTGTTTGGAATCCAAGCCAACTTGTTTCTGGGTTGGACTCAGCCTCAAGTCATCCCATAAGGACTTGCAAATATGGCTTGGAAATGCAACTCAAACATGAGTTAGATTGATTCTGGTAAGTCAAATTTTTGAGTCTCATGAGTCAGACCCAGTCATCTGTCTATTAAAGACAGGTTAAAATTGTACTCATGTTTTTTTTTTCTTGATTGATTTCACAACAAACAGCTACCAGACTTGTCAGCTTAGACTATCCAGAGTCTATAGCAATTTGTAATATGAAATGTTATCATCTATGTCATTTGAAGCAAAGTTATTATTGAAAATTTGCATTCCATTTCTTTTCAAAAAATAAATGTATCTTTTCCATTACAAAAAATAAAATTATACATTTCAGATAGTCCATCAAAATCCAGATTAGAGGTGAAGATGCCTTTCTGTGTCTACTTAAGCATACAAAAACTTAGAAGGCAACCCCACAACATTCTACTTGAATGCATCCTAAAGAAAGCGAGGGTGATCCAAAAAACTATGAATATCTACAAGTAGAAAACATCCCTAGGGGAAAGTACGTCCTCCTTGCCCTCAATGAAATGAGCGACCATGAGATCTCTCACTGGCATATCACATCCTTTCTTGGATGGTATATTTTCAACCTTCTTGTTTCCATCATAACTGTTTTAGCATTCTATATGAGTACATCCTAAAAATAGGGAGGTTGATTAAAAAACTATGAATATCCATGATTAGAAAACATTAATAGGGAAAGGTACATGGTCCTATCCTTCAATGAAGTGAGCAACCATCAGACCTCTCACTAGCATGTCACATCCTTGCTTGGATAGTTGATATTCAACCTTGTTGTGTTCCATCTTCACACAACTAAATCTACATGTTTGGAGGAGTTCGAACGAAGTGGAGAATGCCATGTAAATTTGAGTGCTGAGACTCTATAGATCTGCCCATCCAAGAAATGGCCAACTTTGAATTGTAAAAATTTTGTACATCCCTTATGTTCATTTCCAAAGTTAAGGATGAAAGGATTGATACCACTCTTAGCTTTGCTGCATTGTTTGTACAATAGTACTAAAACTAGACTTGGACCCAACCACCTATCAACTCAGTTTTTGACTTGGTTTCAATGAATTGGTTTTAAAAAAAGCATAAAATAATCAAATTTTATTGAAAAAGATTATTTTTAAGATTCGAGAATTTAAACCATGATTCCAAACCATTAGAGACAAAATATGTAAAGTTTGTCTATCTGTATAACCATGTAAAAGTGAATATATCCAAATGGCACTGAGTGCAATACATATCAGTAGCAAAATACATCATAAGTGAGGCTTTAAATCGCCTCTAGAGTCTAAAAACCATGCTACAAGGCTATAAGCTATTGGCCTAGTACAAGTACAAATCATTGATCAACATGATCACTCGTCAAACTCATTACCATTGTTAGAAATGGAATAATTAGTAGGAGCATGTAGCTCAGAGTCCTTGTACTCCTCAGAGACATTTGCAACCTCAGTAGTAATGTTAATACTAGTAGAAGCACGAGTTGGCCGAGTTGCATGACTAGTGCTTGCAAGTGCCATGCTTGGTGCTTCGCTCACTTCACCTCCTAGTTTGACTACTAGATTTGCATTGGGATTAACCCTCCCGATGAAACTCTATGGCTTAATATCAAAATCAACATCAAACTTTGTTGGATAAAACTCCTTTATCTATTTTGAGGTTGGATCAATATCATCCAACACAATGGGATTTGTATCAAGTCTTTTGTTATGCAATTGGTGGAATTTTAGCTGAAGGTTGTATTGCATAAAGATTAGATCATTTAACCATTTTTGTTCTAAATGGTTTCTCTTCTTTGTGTGAATTTGCAAAAAAATAAATAAATTTCACTCACACCTAGAAGCATTGCAAGTTTGGCGTAGGACTCCAATTGCAAACTTTTGTAATTGAGGACACTAGTTGCCAAATGACTCTCATCAACGTGTTGCAAAGATAAAGTTAGTTCAACAAATTAGATTGTGAGTTTGGCTAAAAAATCCAGTGTTTACAGTTTAATTCTGAACAATTGAATGTTAAAAGACTTTGGAATTTCTTACTTGGTTGGTCCACATCTCTTGCAAATATTTGTTAGGTTTAGAGGTTCTTGTTACCCACCAAAAGCGGGTAACCCTCAAGAGAGAGTTTTTCTTTTTCTCCTCATCTGGCAGTGAATCAACCAATGGCCCCTCTGTGATGGTCTTCAGATAGCTTTATGTCAGAGCTGTCTACCTATTGCTCTGACCATTTCTCTCTCTCATTTAGCATTCTTCTTGAAGGAAGGTGGATATTTCTATAAATATATACATACCATTTTAGAAATCATTTAAGGGCATATTGACTCCTCGTGGGACGATTGTGTGGTTGGCACAATGGGATGTAATCCCCTCCACCCGGTTTCAAATCCCAGTTGGGGGGGGGGGCAATCTTTGGCTCGTTGTGATAAGGCTCAAGGAGTGGGCTTCCCCACCCTCGTGGAGTCTCGGTTCTTGCTAAGTCATAGTACATTTGGCTTACAGGCTATTGGATATACTCTTGGTGTTATAGTGGCAACTGCGCTAGGTTTGATCTTGGGCCTCGCCTAGATTACTCCAACGAGTTACCGATTCACCATGGTAAAAAAAAAATGTATATTAATATGAATAAACAACAAACAAGATGATTGATTGGTCCAAGTTGTATCCTTGTTCCCACACTTCAACTGGGAGGTTAGCCTTTGACACTACTCTAGTGGGACTTATTCTAATGGCCTTATGGTTTAGGAGGGGCAGTAATAGGGGGCATTGATTGATATAGCATTTCCATGGTAATACATACACACCACTTTCCATCCTTCTCTATCATTCATCTCCAGTGTTTGGGGTGATTGTCACTGGTCACTGCAATTGCCACCCTAAACCCACATCCTTGAGTCAGGCCCGCCCAAAAACTTGGCCCTAGAGGTTGATGCAACTAAAAGAAAGATAAAAGCATACAAGGCCATAATATAAAGAAATTGTAAAATGATAAAGATGGTTGGGACTTGTTTAGCACATGGGAAAAAGCCTATTGCCTAGCATGAGTTCTAACTCCCTCATTAGCCATCACCTATTTCGGATTTCCTCAAGCATTTAATGCTTCATCTAAAATAAAGGAACTCTTGAATGTCCCAGCCCCGATGAGTGAGAAACTGCGACATCTTTGAGGGGTATTGGAAGAGCACAAAGCAAGCTTGGGCTCCTAAGCTGTGCACCAAAGAATGGTAATCATTAAAGTAAAAGGCCCACTAAAGGGGTGGAAAAAGTAAGTTGAGGAAAAAGGGGTAACTCATGCCTCCATGATTGCTCCCTCCTTACATCATTATACTGAGGATGTTGGACCTCCATTAACTAGTCTCATCGTTGTGGCATCTTCCTTGAAGTCTTCCCTACTCCATGACCACAAGATGAAAGGGTCTACCTAGGACATGTCTCTCCTCTTGGGGGGTGGAAACACCTAATAGGGATGTTGACCTAATCATCGCAAACATAAGTGAGGTAACTTGTGTACAAATCTCGAGCTAGTAAGACATTTGAAGGCAAGTCCTATGTAAGTATTTCTCTCCCTAGCATTAGATATAATCCACTGTGATGCTATAATGGTTTTGTCCCTAATGATGTGGATCTCACTTGATGTTCGGAGGTTTGTTTCAGGTGGTATCATATATGTAACAAAGATCCCTTGAGGGATGGATTGACTCCTTCCCAACATAATCAATAGCACGTTTTGCCTTGTTTTGAGAACACATGTGACCTTGTAACCCCAACTGCCCCTCTAGAGATGAGCGTTGGGCTTTGAGCAACTTCCACATGGTTTCATACCTCTTAATGTACCTCTCGATGTTGAAACATTGAGAAAGAGAGCCAAGGCATTGGCTTACTTGATGATGTGCCTAGATGGTCCCAAGATGCCCCTAGGTTGGACTTGACCCTATTTGATGGATGTTGCCTTACTCTAGAGCCCAAATGAGGATATGGATTATTGAGATGATTTGGGAGGGCTAACACAACATGCCTTGATGACAACACTTGATCCATATGACGCCACATAATCTCTACATGCCCTAAAAGGGTGATGTAATTTAATAAGTCACTCATTTCTCATAGATATAATTTAATAAATCGTTTACTTATGAATTATTTCTAATTGTTTTACCCATTCTCATGGGATTAATTTAATAAATCATTTATTTATGAATTATTTTAAACTATTTTATCTAGTCAAATGGAAATAATCTAATAAATCAATTTTTGGAGTTAATTATCCATAACAAAGGCCATTTACCATTTTTTGACCTTCTACCCTCGTAAAATTAATAAAATACCAAAAGTGGTTAAATCTTGATTTGGTCCAACAAATATTTTTAATTATTTGACCTCATCAAATCTAGCTACTACTATTTTGTTATAATTAGCAGAGGCTTCTCTTCACATTTCATCATGAACATTTTCATTGTCACCATTATTGTCATTTTCCTTTTATATCTACTATCTTGAGTTCATATTTTCTCTAGCTCACTTGCTAGCAATCTTGGAGAGGGAGTATTTTGCCTACATAACAGAATTTGCAATGAACCCTCTCATAGAGGAGGCTTAGAACCAAATCTTGGTCTCTTATAAACGTGTCTTCTAATACAAAGCTATTCCATTGGGTATTTGGAACTTATATTTTGTGTTATATTTTGTATTTTGGTAGGAATTTTCAATATTTTCTTTAATATTTACATAATAGGTAACACATTTAAATCTATTTTTTACTTCATTTCTTGTTGGACTAGGTGCAACCCATAGTTTTGTTTTTTGCTAACCCTACTAGCAAGTGGGCCGGAGAAAATATGAACTCAAAATTGTAGAGCTCAAAGCAAAAAGATGATAATGACGATGATGAGAATGATTTTGATGAAATAAGGAGGAAACCTCTTATTTCTAATAAAACAATTGTTAGATTTGACGAGGCCAAACAATAAGAAATATTTGTTGGACCAAGTCAAGATCTAGCTACTTTTGGTATTTTATTAATTTTGTGAGAAGAAAATGTTAGAAAAGTGGTTAATGACCTTTTATTATGTAACTAACTCAAAATAATGATTTATTGACTCCTGATTTAATTAACGAAAACAACCATAAATAAATGATTTATTAGATTGTTTTAGGTAAAATTGTTGGAAACAGTTCATAAATAAATGGTTTATTGAATTATTATCACATGAATGGGTAAAATTGTTAGAGATAATTCATAAATTAAATGGTTTATTAAATTATTTCTTTGTGAATAATTAAAATGACAAAAAATAACTAAGTTATCTTCACATAAATGGGTAAAATTATGAAAACAACATAGAATTAATGGATTTATGGGTTATTTTCATGTAAATGGATAAAATTAGTGGAAATAATTTAGGAAAAATGGTTCCTTTGACTATTTGCTTAGGTGAAAGTGGATTTTAATGTGCAAATCCCATACTAACATGGCATATTTTGATCATCCTAGTAATTTTGGCTAGTGATCAGTTTTTGTGTGATAACAGAGCCCCCCCAGTGTATCACTGTTAGGATCACATCATTTCTTTCACTAAACACTGGAAGTGGTCAGAGAGAGAGGGAAAAATGATTTATTGCAAGGATCTAAACCACTCATGAAGGAAGTTGCTACCGCTTATCAAGCCAGAGTCTCAAAGTGGGTGTACATGATCTCAATGAGGCGTGGGAAGCATACTTATACCTGTTGAGATAAGTCAATACAAAGAATAATGATGCCCTCGACAAAATGGGGTTGAGAAAAAGAATATATAGTATAAGTGGCTAGCATCAATGAACCAACAAATAATACAATGAAATATATTGGTCGAGATACATGTGCATGGAACAAAGAGGCCATGACTGCCATCATGATTGCTGGTGATTTAGGTACATATGATCAATTTCCCCCTTCCCGAGGAGAGGGGGTGGACACAACTTGAGAATCCTTGTTGAATAGGAAGGGGCTTTGAAGATTTGAATAGCCAATTGATGGGAAGCTCATGCTATGGGCCTTGAGAATGTAGAATTGAGTCAGTGAAATCAATGGAACAACCTCTGAGGCTAGATCATAAACTGCTAAATGTCGGGCATGCAGAGGACTATATGAAGGGCAACCCCCTCATGAGGTTTTAAAATATCTCACACATGCCCCATGAATCTGTTACAATCATTCAAAGCGCTAGACAATTGAGTATGATTCTTGATCGCGCGATAATGAGCAAAGGTCGAGCATGCTGGAAACAATCAAGTTAGAGGGCATTGAGGTCTTTCTCTGTTGGATCCTGAGGTACCCATCAATCATTGAGGAGAATGGATCCAATGTACATCACCTTCCAAGTCCAATGCTGTGGACAAATGTGATGACGTTAATAGAGGAAGGCTTGTCGAAGTTAAGGAAATGATGAGGCCTTAAGAAGGGCACGAGGTATATAGATGTGATTGACAAAGATTGACACCAATCACTAAATGATGGTTTGAGGGGTGAACTTACGACTTCCCTTATTCAACATAACATGTAAGGTTGTCTTGGCAACGATTGAAAATAGTTAATGAGGAACAATCAACAAGTACACAGGGTTTTTAAAGACATCAATAAACTAGTGGGACAAATAGAGGTCAAACCTCAACAATATAGGATGGGTATGCTCACGCTGACATATTGTAACAAGACTCAAGATGGTTTTGAACAGACTCAATGGGACATGATGGTGACTAATATTTGATGCTTTGAACAAAGGTGACAAAATTACGTTGTCAGTGACCAAATCAAGTACAAGAGGTATAAGGCCCTCTTGGAATAAACCATGAGGTTATGAAGGGGGGATTTCGGCGTGACATGGGTTGTCAACATGATAATAAGAAATGTAGTTTTTCTTGGCTTTGGTGTGAAGACAAATTGGATTCCCAATCTAAAAGGGATTTAAAAGACATGGGCACCAAAATGCAAAAGGGGTAATGGTGTTGGGTTGCCCATGTGAGGAAGGCTCTAACACTTGATAGATGACATGAAGAAGATGGATGGGCTTATCCATCTATCAAAGTGTGGGGGTCCCTAAGGCGACGTGCTCTGAATGATAGGCAAATGCAATGAACGAGGTATGTTGCTTGTATGCAAAATGCCACAGGGGATTTTGGCCCAAAGGGGAGCCTACTTGGATGAATAAGGGTGGGTTACTCAAATATTAACTTCTTCACAAGTCATGAGGTACAAGGACAACTTGGTATCATCGAAATGCAAAACGGGTAATGGTGTTGGGTTGCCCATGTGAGGAAGGCTCTAATACTTGATAGATGGCATATGCATAAGATGGATGGGCTTATCCATCTATCAAAGTGTGGGGTCCCTAAGGCGATGTGCTTTGAATGACAGGCAAGTGAAATGAATGAGGTATGTTGCTTGTATGCGAAATGCCATAGGGGATTTTGGTCCAAAGGGGAGCCTACTTGGATGAATAAGGGTGGGTTACTCGTGATTAACTTCTTCACAAGTCATGAGGTACAAGGACAACTTGGTATCAATGTATGATAAACAAATATGAAGAAATTCAGTTTGAAAAGAGGGGCTTTGGCACCTCTTGGAAAGAATGGCTTTTGGATGAAGTATAAAACCAACAAAAACTGAGAGAAGCCCATTTGATTGCTCGAAAAGAATATTCCAACAGTATGGACAATTCATCAAACAGAACTTGGGTGAGTCCATAATGGTGAAGTGAAAAGTGGTGTGTTTTTTTTATAAAATGGATTTTCCCTCCAATTCCAAGTGGGACTGAAGAAAAGTGCCTTAAAGGGCCAGGGAAACATCTCTTGGAAATATGTTTCTTGGTGAAGAATCAATGCAAGAAAGGATGAGAGGATGAACTACTAGAGGGGATTTAGAGTTGTTCCCACCCACCCCTGCCCACTAGGTCAAACATGGGGATTGATTGATTAGTTGGCATCACATAGAGTCGAATATTACAATATATGGTGCTCATCATCAAATATATGCAATGTATAAAATGTCTTGCCAAATATGTCATAGGATAGACCACCCAATGAATGAGAGGATATTCTTCCTTACCTAGACTTTTAGGGTCGAGATGATGGGGTATAAAGGTAACTTGATTGGGCATAGATTGGGTCATACTGTATGGCCTCTTCCTTGTTTCAGGGAAATGTTGAAGTAATATCTTTGGTGATGGGAGGAAGGAGAGACTTTAGGAGCCAATTCATGAAGAATTGATCATTACATTCTAGAGCCTTGCACAAGGTTTATTGTCTATGCCATTCCTAATTGTGGTCGGTAATGAGTGGTTATTGTCTGGTGATAGGCTATTAGAATTTCAATGCACGTGTCATGACGTATATGTAACTAGGAGTTCGAGAAGAAAGTATTTGCAATAATAGCCAACACTAAGTGGGTGCCATGAGGTTGGTCAATGGCTGTTTTGTAGCAACATTGATTAGTGTGCATTGAAAGAGACAAAGATAGACCAAGTCCTTCGTTGTGGAGTTTGAGTGGGGTCCTTCACCAAGCCAACATTAGCGTTAGCGTTACCTTCACTATTAGCATTCACATTTGGGTTGATGTTGCTGTTGGGGTTTACACCTACCATATTGGTAGTGGCTTGGGGTTGAGTGGAACTAGAGGATGAAGAGATACTTGTTGAATCAGAGAAGCTAGAACCTAAAGGTGGGTTGGGGGGGGTGGGACATTGACTCGTCAAGTAGGTGTGACAAAACATCCAGGAGGAAACCGAGGACGAAAGATTCTTATTCACGTTTGGCGCTTTATGATAATTATGGTGTCGAGACAAGGTTTACATTGTTAAAATGGGTCGAATCTAGAAGGCTAGATAAGGGTGAATTAACTCAACAAACAACACTCAAATATTGTGTCTAGGTGGTGCAAAGTGGTTTTCTGTGTCTTTGATATTTTAATTTAATTCATGTAGCCTTGTCTTATGTAAATGGGAAGACTCTACCCAGGTCCCAAACAAATCAACTACTCCTTAAACAAGTCCTAAACTATATTTTGAATGGCCTTCCAACCAAGCTTAGACGTCGGGTAATCACACTTGATTAAGATTGAGTGAAGGTATAAGAGATAGTTGAATTTATGGGCCATCAGGAGATGAAATCCTACAAACTTGCAAACATTTGCCCTAGGTGCAATTGCTTCCCACAATTGCAACCTATAAGGTAGTTTTACCATAAAATTTCCATTAAGGTTACCTTCTTCAAGTGGGGGCAAGAGAGTGTCAGCTTCTATATGTCAACTTAGGACGCAAATTCCTGACCAAGGGTTAGGAGGCCAAGGAGAATTTCCAAATCCAAAATCTAAGTCTTACCCCATTCACGAGTTTCTTTTTTAATCAATTTTGACCATTGGATGATGAACGATTTCAAGCTCCTTAAGGACAATTGGTATATCTCAGTGTATAGTAGCTAAGGGGAGTTCTTTGGATGCCTATCCCAATGGCTCTAGCCTAATATTAGATTGTTTTGGTGCCTAAGTGCACTTGACAATGTGTGTTAGATCATGGTTGATTTTAGGGGCTGAACTTGGTGTCTCGAACCAAAAGTTAACTTTAGTGGTGTGCATGAGGGTGCAAGTGTTGTATTTATAATATGAAAAATAAATTACTTTCAGCAAAGTTAAAGGCTATGAAATCTAAGATGTGGTAAATAACAACAAAATAAATTGTTTGCAAATGATATTCACCACTCAATCATAAAACAACCTATCCTATGAGCGTTTTATTCAAGTAAAAACATGAAAAAGGGTTAAAAGTAGCCTAATTTGATGGGTAGTGAACCAAGGACAAAGAGGGGTCTTATGTCACTAACCTACAACCAACTTTCTGCAGTAGTAACAAGTGAACAATGTTTTTGGGTTGCTAAAGTTCAACTAGAGTTAGGATCCACGAGAGGCGGTTAGTCCATGTCGTGAAACACACGGGGAGCGTTGAACACGATGTCCAACAAGTTGTACTTGTAAGATAAATGTAACCATTACAACAAAGAATATTTAACATGAAATGAAATGTCATAAAATGAAATGAAATGAATCAACTTTCAACTTTCACGAAGCATCGTATTCATAATTCATTACCAATGAGTTATAATTGGCAACTTCAAACTTCAAACTTAAAGTATAGATCTAGAGGTATTGCCCTATATAGATCCAGAGCTATTGCCACGAGAAATGTCTGATTTTTGAGTCTTGTTGAAAAATCAGGATCTTTGTCATTAATATCACCCTCTAAGCATTAATATGCAGAGGTATCTTTGTCATTACCTCCGGATCTATATAAGGATCTTTGTCATTAATATCGCCCTCTAAGCATTTCGATCCGGGAGCGGGTTCGAGGGAGCGAGCTCTAGGAGCGGGTTCAAAAGGTTGGGGGGGGGGAGCTGCTCCCCCGCCTTTCCAATGATTGAACTTAGTATAGTTCACATCTTTGTCAACGAATTTGCTGAACTTTATTGATGAAATTAAAAATTTGTTTTAATTTGTTGCAGCTAGGCACATATGGATTCCGAATTATCCTTTGAACACCGTTCCCAGGAATCTTCAGTAGAGACAGTTATGTAGGTTCTCAAACCCTTGACAGGGATTCTTTATTCATTATGGTTCCCAGCTTTAAATCTCACTATTGATGTTGAACTTTCGATTTTAGGTCTTAGATCTCATATAGATTACACCTGCTTTTTATAGGAGCTGCATTTGCACTTCGACTTGTGTGTTGATTCTGATGTACCTATTATAGCAGTCTCTTTGACCTATTTATGGTCATTCATTGGACATCAATAACTTATATTATCTAGCATAATGCTTGATTTTATCCTGAATTTATCGCACTGTTTTGCATGGCTGAAATATTCTGAACTTTATGGTTGTTGAACACCAACATGAACACGTGATTTAGATACATACATAAATACATAAGCAATTAAAATATACGCACACTGAGAGAATGAATAGTTTAATGAGTTAGATATATAATATTTACCTGCTGTCTATGGTCATTCTTGGTAATATGGTGTATTTGAGACTTGAGGGACAGCTTTTTTCTTAAAAGAAAGAACGAGTGTTTGTAACTCTCTTGGAATTTTTATTCTTTGTGTTTAGAGCCTAACTTGAAATCGGATTTTATAACAAAATTCTGATTCGAAATTTTGTTATGAGTCCCTGTATTGATCCGATTCCTAGGGTACTGTCAGATGGTAATTCTGTAGAGCATTTTAAATTTCATTATCAAGTTTCAACTATATCTTAGCCTTCCTGTTCTGTCTAAAATTCTTTATCTAATGCTCAGTTTTGTGCAATGAAAGGACATATTTCTTAACTTGCCCTGGGTTGTCAACGGCCAATCATCTACCTGAAGTCCACTGCTTTTCTCACTTTTGAAAGGTTTGCTCTTTCAGCTCACTTATGATACCCCAATGGGGACCTCTTCTGCATTTTTGTATCTTCCTTTACATAAAGGAGGCTTGTACCCCCTTTCAAAACGACTGGCCCCAGTCCACATCCAATTCTGATCCCTGCTTTGTTGAGGAAATTTACTTGTTCCTTGTTTATCTCCATTTGCCAATGTTGTATGTGCTAGTTGTTTTCTTTGATTTTAAACATGTTTGCTTTCAAGTTTTGCTTGTTGAAGGTCATAAACATTTTAAGAGGCTGAAGTTCTGTCACTTTTAAGAGGCAGGCCCCATGATATCTCTGTAACTCATGTGATGATTTCAAATTAATGCTTATTGTTTGTCTATGCCAGTGCAGATGATTCCATTTGGTAGTTATTTTAACTTGTCGTATTGATTCTTTTTAAGCAAATGTTAATTTGAATGGACTATTTTCTCTTGGGGCCTCAGAACCCCAGTATTTGAATATATCATCAGCACAATGACTTTATTAGCATTCCCTGGTATTTTCATTTGATTATTGACGTGATGCCATGTTAAATATTTGATTAGGAAACTGACATTGTAGACATGTAATATCTGCTTATTGTGGCAGTTGTAACCTGTGCATTGATAGTATGCTATGGTAATATACATTTAGGATATATGCTGAACTATTCCAAAAGACAAAGATGGGGTTGGGATTCAAAAGAATATTAAGTGAATCTTATAAAGATAATCTAAATGTATAAAAGATAATTTCAGAAAGTCAGTCACTTGTGGCTTTTGCTGCGTTAATTACTTGTCAGGTGTCACCCAATGTGGTGTTTGGATTTTAGCAAGCAATTCCTTATATTATGGATAATTGTAGTGAAGTGAAGGGATCTTTGTGTTGGTTATAAATTGTAGCTATCAAATAAGAAAGCTGCAGTGTTACATTACAGATTTGATTTCAGGTTTTCATCATATAACAATTTTTTTTTTTTTTTTGCTGTTTTGCAGTAAATCTTCGATTCTCCTTGGCTTGGCATTGACAGTGCCGCTTATGGTGGCATGCCTTTCTGTAGCCATTCCAATTTGGATAAACAATGGATATCGTTTTCGCATGCCTCCTGCAGATCAAACAAGCAATATGCACGGATGTTGTCATAGGTTGAAAGAGGTATGCAAAAGTGAAAAAAGTTTCCTCTCAATCTCTGTTTTATTATGATATAGTTGCTTCTATTGTTACATGGGGATGTGCTCCCCCAGGTGGGGGCTGTGTCCTCCACACTTCAATGTTTCTGGGATAATGAAATTCAGTGGGGAACGTTTGCTCTCATTCCCATATTGGGGAGACTTGGGGTGATGCAGCGGGATGGTTCCCAGTAAATGGGGTGAATTTCTCTTATCCTCCACTCTTTTTGCTCAATGGCCTTGGTAGAAGTCAATCAATAAAAACACAAAAGTCAATCAATAAAAACACAAAAAATCAAAATGTGAATTATTATATTTAAGTTTTTGGCGTTTCTTCATTCCTGTGAGCCCTGTACCAGTAACATGGTGGAACATTGGTCACATCTCAACACTTGATGATTATTTTTTCTGGACTTGCATTCTAATCAGGCTGTCATGTTTTCTTAGACGATCCCGGACTTGCATTCTAATCAGGCTGTCATGTTTTCTTAGACGATCCCTGTTTGGTTTTTATTTTTATACGAGGGCATGGATAATAACAAGGTGTACAATAATGTATTAATAAGAACAATGGTTACAACAAATTGTGCTTAACCTGGCTTTTATGGAAGTAGGCACTTATTTGATATTCTACTTAAACAGCAATAAAAAGTGAATTTTCTAGGGTCAGGAATATGCTACTTCCTTTTCAAAATAGACTATTAGGGTAATTTACTGGAGGACATGATAACAGAAAAATGAAAGGGTGCAGATGTGTTATAGCAATATCTGAAATAGGACTGCAAGTAACTACAGTCGTTGTTGTTGGTTGCTAGCTTCAAATTTGTTTATGTTTTTAAGAAATTTGGAATCCATCCACATAATAAGCTGCAATTTTCTTATCTTCAATGATATGGAAAAAAACAGCAACATCAATTTATTCTGAAGCACAGAAGAACTGTCATTGCATTGATAAACATGTTCATTTCATGCTGTCCTTAACTTTTTGTATCGGGTATATATACTGTATGAACATATTTTTGCTACATGGATATGACTGGCTTACTACACACATCTTCGAAAGGGCATGTTTTAAAATGTAACGATATCTCTCTAGTTTGTTATGTTGTGTTTTGTTCTGTTCCCCCAATTTAAAGGATTTCAGTGCATGGAGAATTAGGCTTTTGTATAGATTAGACAACAAAGTTCATGCATAATGAAGGTAAGCAATTATTAAGTACACCTATTAGTCTTCCATAATCATTTACGCACTTATTCAATCCTCAGATATCTTTTTGATTTTGAACAAGTTGAGATTGACCTTTGCAAAAGCAATGCACTTACCCATGATTGCATCGAAATATGAGCTACAATATCACCCTTTTTTTAACATGTAACAAAGCATCCCACTCTCCAGTGCTTGATCAAGGATAAGATGTTCCTTAACCATGATTGCATCAAAATATGAGCTACTATTCTAAGCGTTTTGTTACATGTATGATGTAACCAAGCACCTTGCTGTCAAGCCCTTGAGCAAGGAAAAGATATTCCTTATGGTTGATAGCCTCAAGAACAATTGGTTATTGAAGAGTGAAATATGTCACTGGTGGGATTTGAACCAGGGTGAGGAGGGTAACATTTCTTCTCCACACACACACACACACATACACACTATCCTCCTCAATTCTGTGTGTGGATGTTTCATATTTAGAAAATTTGTAAATAATACGACTAGATACAGTGAATATAAAAATATATATATGTATTTAGACATAAACATTGAACCTGTACCTATCATATATAACATATATAGAAATTGCTAATTTTAGACATGCCAAGAAAGAGTCTTTCTCCTAAAATGTGAAGAAAAACAGGAAATATTGATTATGCAAAGTTGCAGTATCAGAGTGTCTTTTGGGAAAACAAAATGCAATGAAACAAAAATTGAGCAAGAATGATCATGATTCATCTTTCATGCAAGTGAAACATTGTGAAATATAACTAGACATTGAACTTGTACTTAACATGCATAGAAATTGCTAATTATGTACATGTCCAAAAAGTAAGTTTTCTTTGAAAAAGCAAAATAGTAGGAAATATTGATAGTTTTCTCGAAAAACAAAATGCAAAAGAACAAAATTGAGCAAGAATGATAATCTCGCATGCAAGTGAAACATTGTGAATTTGCATTTGTATGCAATGAAACTATATCACACTGATATTAAGTATGAGTTTGCATTTGTATGTGTGTAATTTTGTCATTCACAAGCAATGAAACTATATCACAATGATATTAAGTATATAGTTATTTCTCAATGTCTTAAGAGTGTGGTTAGTCTTTGTTTATTTTATTTTATTTTTTCTGTTGTTTTTATCAATTTTTTATCTCTAGGGCACTTAACCTCATTTTGAGGTTGGTATTGTTGCCACAAAATTTAGTGGGCCTAGTGCAAAACCCCACTAGGCAGAACCAAACCTTATGGAAACAGGAGAGCGTTGCCATTGTCACTTTAGTAACCTTTCTTTTGCTCTTTAGTGGTATTCAACCACAAGGGAGGCTTCTATAAATCACCTAAAGGATATTCAATCACTATGGCTCAAGGTGATAGATATGAGGTCTAATAAATGGAATAAAGTACTGGCAAAGCCTAGAAAGGCCTAGATATTCTATACCAAGATTCAAGTACTCTATTCCTAGACCAAAAAGGTGGCTGTTATAAGTTAGGGTTTTTCTGATTTGAAATTATAGCGTACATGATGTCATATAACAACCAAAGTAAAGGCCTCTCAATAGATAATCAACCAAAGGGAGCAAGGCTTTCCAATAGACGTAAAGGATTATGGTTTACAAATAGAATTTTGTGGCAAGGGAATTGATTAGGGGTGAAATAGATATAAAGGATTAGGGTTTACAAATGGAAGCTTATGGAAAGGGATTTTTTTAGGGGCGAGATATCGCCAATTGGCTATTTTTCAGACATTTTCTGGAAAAAAAACATCCAGCCATTTGGTTAAAAATTCACCTATTTTTTACGTATATATGGTTAAATTGATGTTATTTTCCAAAAAATTATCAGTTTTAATTGTAAATTACATATTTTTTATTGAATACTCACCCACATGCTATATGTATGAATTTTCAAACTGGAATAGTCCCCTATAATACTATATGTAGGCATAATATTTCAATCCTTAAAAATACCTTGTTTGTAGCTGAGAACATGCATAAACAACAAAAAATATGATGTCAGCCCTAAAAGGAAGGTTTTAACCATGCAACAATGCTAGATTTTTCTTTTTGAATCCTTAAAAAATACCTTGTTTTATGGCTGAAAACATGCATAAACAGAAAAAAGAAGATGATTCCAACCCTAAAAGGAGGGTTTTAACAATGTGGAAAAAGTCAAAGACGAGATTAAATTGGCAAGGTCCAAAAGTTGAAAAACTCGATAAAGTCGAGAGTTTTTTGAAGAAGTTGGCAAAAAGTCGGCAAAACTAAAAAAATACAAAATATTCATTTTTGGAAAAAATTTAAATAATTATTAAAGAAACTACCTCACTCAAGATTTTTTGGAAAAAGTCGGGACTTCGAGGATAAAATCAAGACTTTTTCAAAGTCGGCAAAAAGTCGACTCACGGAAAAATTCGAGATTTTTTCAAAAAGTCGGGACTTTTTGCCGACTTTTTTCACACTGGGTTTTAACCATGCAACAATGTTAGATTTTGCTTTTAGATGATTTATTAATGCAATTCCTACTTAATGAACGATAAACATCAAACAAAATTTTACTTTTATGCAAATTTTCATTAGAAAACCTTAGGCGCTAATCCTAGATGTCTAAAGAAAAGGGAAAATGAATTAAAATTTATTTGATTTAGAGAGTGATCAATGCAACTTATGATTAGTGCCTTATCCTAAATGGGATTAATGGAGTCTTCTAGGGCTAAATTCAAGTAGAACGATTCTAAGGGAGTAAGGGTGGATGACTAGGGCATCCTGTTTTAAAACCCCAAGTATTTTTCTTGTGAGGGGAGAAATTAAATAAAAGGAATTCACAATCAAAGTTTCCTTGTAGGTTTCGATGATAACAATTTTGAACAATTTTGCATGCTATAATGGACAAACATTTTAACATAGATTTGGCATTTAATCATGGCACAAAATAGAAACCCTACTACACAAATAAAATATGCAAAATATAGAAGATGAAGCATGGAACTCACAAAATTTTCCAAAGAAAAACTTCTTTCAATCCCAGGAAAACATCTTCAAATTACAACCTATTCTTTACCCTCGGGCCCCTTATCAAACTTGTAAGCCATGTTGTCAATTTTTATTGGGCCTATGCACAACTAACGAATTGTACTTGAGTATGTGACTTGCACCTTGAGTCACCCTATCATCTCCCATGGGGCATTGCACCTCCCAAGTCATGCTTTGAAGTAGTAGAGATTAAGGTGTATACTGTAACTAATGAATTATATGAGAATATTTCAAGCTTTGCATGTGAGACAATTTAGAGGGGAGAAATTCCTCGAGGATGGCTTAGCTATCCAAGTACTCGTCAAACTTGTGCTATGCAATGTACACTTGCTAAGGGATTTTGAAATTGAGAAAGTTGAGTATGCATTTTGATATTTGTGCATAGGGAGATTTTAGATAGAGAACTTGAGCTCACAAAATGGGTGTAGCGGCTAGCCCATGGGTTGGTAAGAAGTTGGGCTTCATCAATAAGCATTCAGGGGGCAGGGGGGGTTGTGAAGTAAATGTGGTGCTTAATGCTTGACAATGATGCATATTGGACAAAACAGAAGTCATGAGGAACATCGAGATTGTTGAATAAGTACATTTTTGGCCCTTTGTGCCTTGAGCATTTATTTCTTACCTTGAGTCTTTATGAGTACCTTCTTGGGGTCTTTGCATATCCTAAGGCATGCTTTTGGATTAGCGAAGTTTAGGGTTATGTTGCAGCTTGTGGAACATATGGTTACGTTTAAGGCCTACATGTGGGATATTTTACCGAGGTAGGATGTCCTCAATGAAGGCTTAGCTAAAGTATTATTGTAATTTGGACATAAATGTGTTGAGGAGATTTGGGTTTGAGAGAATTGAGTGTGCAATGTATTAGCTATGCAGATGGCCACATGGATAAGCAATTGCAGCTCACATGTAGTGCACAAAGTCTAGGGGTAAGGAGTTGGGGATAGACATGACAATTAAAGTAGAAATGGATACAACATATGGTCCATTTGGTGCTCAATGCTTGATGATGATGCACACATAAGAAAGGAGAGAGGGCATAGGGTCCAAAAGAACGGATGAGTATGCACATCGTCAATACCTTAGGTTTTGGGTATGAAGTCTTTCTTTGGTTTGCACCAACACCTCCTTGGGGGAATTGCACCTCACAAGCCATGCTTATACGTCAGCAAAGCTTAAGGCATTTGTTGCACCCTATGAACCATATGGGATCCTTGTGGGATAGCTCAACAAGGAAGGAATTCCTCAAGGAGGGAAGGATTCAACTTTGTTAAATATTCTAGGATAGTATGCAGATCCTCAAGGCCTTTAGGCTCGAGGTATATATCTTTCTTGAGTCTGCACCAACACCTCCTTGGAGGCAGTGCACCTCCAAAGCCATGGGTTCAATGCATATGTTGCACCATATGAATTGATATTGGATCCTTGTGGGATAGCTCAACAAGGTAGTATTTCCTCAAGGGAGAGAGGGAGGGAGGTGACTTTGTTAGGAATACCAATATTGTTGATTTCATTAAATTTTCATTTAATTTAATTTTTTCTGTATTCCATCCCTTTCAACTTTCTGCATTAAATAATATTAAATAACATTTCGTATTTATGTTCCTATTTTCCTTTATTTTCCTTTTTCAACGTATTGTCCTTATTTCCTTTTATCGATTACTCTTTATAAAACTTTGCTGTTTTGCTGAATTGCTTGATGCTGTTTTCTCACTTTATTGCTACTTTGTTCTTGGTTCTGTTGCGGTTGACGCCAAGTCTTTCCTATTAAGTAATTGCAATGATTCCATGCACTTTAAGTTTACACTCACAACAATTCAGGTTCTGTTGGTTCAGTTCACAAATAAAATCTAACTGTATTCTCATGATCAAGTAAGATCTTGAAGGTTCAATGGTTTAACTTTATGTCATCTTTCCTTCTGTGGATGTTTCCAGCACTTTATTAATCTTGAACTGGGCTAGAATGTTGGAGTAGATATATCTTTGTAACTGATTTTTGACATGTTTGCAATTTAACTAAATTGAGGAATGATGTTTTTTTAACAATTCTTATATATTTGATAAATGCCTCAGGGTAAAGAATGCCCAAAAGATGGGATTATTGCGTGAATAATGGCTTCCAGTATTGTCTAAATCCTATTTTGGTTAAAACATTGCCAGCTCATCTTTCTAGCAATCCTGTCTTCAATAATGTTTATCATAATACTTCATTCAGCAATCTTATTGTTGTTACTTTTGGTATCTTTCTCTTGGAGTTCCTTCAATATTTGCATGCTTTTGTTTGTTAGTGAATTGCTATGTTACCCTAAATACTTTTGGTTCTCAAAGTTGAGGATTATTTTTAGAACATGGGTTCCTTACAAACTTTTCTGTGAAATATATGCTCATTTTAACGAAAGTATTCCAAGTTGTTAGATTTTTATTTTCAATTTCTCTTTGAAAATGATGTACATTTATATTCTTATGAACTGCTCTAAGGTTTGCTCTTCTTTTGCATTTGTTGCAGGGTCTTGCCATGGGGATATCTGTAACCGTATTCATCTTTTCTCTTATAGCACTGGGTACTATAATATCTGTTAAACCTTTAGATGATCTGGGCTACCGTGGTTGGAATGGTGACCAAGAGAGTTTCACTTCTCCATATACATCTTCTTTTTACTTGGGTTGGGCTATTGCATCTGCTTTTGCTCTAACCATCACTGGCATTCTCCCCGTTGTTTCTTGGTTTGCAACTTACCGATTTTTCCTTTCATCGGCTATTTGTGTGGGCATTTTCATAAGTAAGTCACGAAATGTTCTAATTTTTCTGGATGCACATTATACTAGCATATTTAATGAATATTTGCATGTTTTGCAAACAAAAAAATTGTGGTTTTTAAAATTTAATGTGGTTCTGCCCGCTCTTATTAGACATTGTTATTGTGCTTGTAGTTGTTCTAGTAACCTTTTGTGGAGTGTCTTACTTGGAAGTTGTAAAATCTCGTGAGGGGCAAGTTCCATTAAAGGTAGATTTTCTAGCTGCATTGTTCCCATTGGTGTGTATTCCTGCTCTACTCTCACTAAGCTGTGGCATGTATAAGTGGTAAGGAAATCATTCTCTTTGTTTCTTTCGTTTTATATTTGTGTTATTAGCATGATTTATATTCAGGATTTCAGTTGATTTATGGATGTTTTGAAATGATTGCAGGAAGGATGACAATTGGGAGATTTCTCGTGGGGTTTATCTCTTTGTTGGTATGGGTCTTTTTCTTCTTCTTGGTGCAATATCTGCTGTGATAGCTACAATTAACCCTTGGATGGTGAGTTATATTATTTAGTAGTTTGATATTTATTGTGCTCAATATTTTCTTGTACTTGGGTTAAGTTTTTCTTTTCTTTGTTTTAATTTTTTGGTCCTTTTGAATGTTTCAGGTTGGAGTTGCATTTCTATTATTTCTACTACTTGTAGTCCTGGCTATTGGCGTTATTCACTATTGGGCTTCAAACAATTTCTACTTGACACGTATCCAAATGTTTCTAGTTTGTTTGGCGGCATTTGTGTTAGCTTTAGCTGCTTTTCTTGTCGGAATGCTAGCAAGTAAGTTAAGTTATATAGCAAATATTTGTACATATTATGTTGATTTACTTTTTAATTTGGTTTTAGTTACCTCCAAAATATGTTCATTAGGGGAAAAAGATCAAAATATAGACATACATGCATATGGAGAGTGCCCTCCCCGCTTGCCCTCAATACACATACACACATGAATGTAATTATATACAAGTTATGTAACTTCAAAATATACTGCCACATTGTCCCTATTATAGAATGGACCCATTTGGTATGCATAGTTTTAATTTGTCCCATGTTAGCCACGAGTGTGTAACATGAAGTTTATTTTGTCTTATTGTGGCTTCTTTTCAAAGGTAAATGTCATGAGGAAACCCAAGGGATACTTCCCTACATTTATGGACAACAATCCTAGCAAACTTGTTTCCATAGACTAGTGCAACCTAGGGGGATTTGGATTAGGCACCTACCAATATGAAACTAGCCAATTACCCAACAACATTAGTGACAATTGGTTGAGCTAACCCCTTGGGCTAGAATGTTTGGAAACATCTCATCCAACCCTTAAGAAGCACTTAAGTGAGAGTGAGATTGTAGGGACCTTGCTAACTCCACTTGACCCACCAGGGGCAAACAAGTCACCAATAGGATTGAACATGAGAGAGGAGCATAATAACTCCTTTTAACTACCTAAGCTAGTCCTTATTGATCCGACTTGTTGTGACTTATACATGTTGCTAATGAGATTTATGTTATCGATTTGAGATTTGGTTTCCTTCTAGCTCCATTTGTAATGATTAAATGCACATATGTAAACAAACTTGTGAAATAATACCTTGCATGCATTCTCAATGTTCTCATGAATTTCGTTATTGGTTTTATTGTCAACACACATATACATAGGAATATAAATATACTGCACTTGTGTAGGTAACATCCATATTATCCACTCACATTTTTCATATCATAAATTAATCGATCAACTATGCATGCTCATTGTTTGCCCCTTGTTAGCCTCAAGTGTGAATGGTGATGAAGTTTGTTTTGTTTTGTTGCATCATGTACACATGGCTAACAAGATTGTTAACTTCCATTTGAAACATGGTTTCTTTGTACCTTAATCTCTATTGATTACTTGCATGTTATGTAAATACTTTTGTATATTAAGACATTGCTTTCATTTTGAATGTTCTCATGAATTGGGTTATTGTTTTCTTTCTCCTATTTATTGAATTTATGTGGACATATATGTTCTCTAGTCACCTTGTTCCATTGCTTAATACTCTAAACTAAAATTCATCCAACATCCAAATTTTACTGTAGTTGCTAAGTTTGGAGTTTGACAAGGCGAGACATTGAATTTTAGGTGGTGAGAATAATTAGGATCAAAATAAAGTATGAATGCATGCAAAGTGTGTCTTCAATTACATGGTGACTCTTGGACTTATGGAGGTGAGACAAAAAGAGATATAGTTACCTAGGCCAAGGCTCTGTGCGTGTCATTAACATCGGTAGGAGACTTCATGTGGTGTTGAAGAACACCATAATAATTTAGGTGTATAGTGATGATGCTTTGTTTCATGGTTTTAATTTGTTGATAGGATGTTGTAATCAATCATGTGTAAAGGAGAGAATCTCATAAAGATAAGGGTTTGCAAGGTTTGATGTTGTGTTGTAATTTGTGTGTGGATCATGACACATCAAATATATTGAAAATATTTTATTCCAAAGGATGATCCTATATAGAATATATTGACAATATTAATTGATGAATCAATGGTGGCGAGCTTGGTGATGGAATCGTTGTCTTGATAGAGACATCAACCATGCATGGAGGACATTGACCAAGAGGAGGTGTTTCATCTTCGATTCAAGGGACATTGAGTTTAGCAATAGACATTACGTTGTGTAGGATAACGCAAGAATATTTATGTACTATGTGATTATGTTACGATATATTGATTCTATTTTTTGAGCAAGATGTTTTGATTTCTTGTTGATGTGTTAAATTTAGATAACCATGGTATGTTCTATGCTTAAAATGCACTTTACTTAATCTTCTTTAAGGCCCAATTTAGAGTTAGCAATCACATAAAATTGAAAGTAAAACGTTGATAGAACATAATAATAGATCAACAAAATACAAGCCAAATAATATATCCGAATTTGTAATTCTTCTTGTCCAACAGATAGAGAGATAAATGTTTGTTACAATAGTCAACAGGATGCCCTAGCCAACAAAGTCTTGAGTTGGCCAAGCCAACTTCTCCAACAACCAAATCAGCCTTTCTCCACATGTCACACACACCCCTCAAAGACAGTTGCAAAAAGTCAACACAAGTCAATAACAATGGTCAACGTAGAAGTTAACGCTGTAGTCGACAAACAACAGTCAAAGTCAATGCTTCTCCTTGATTTTTGTGCCCTAAAATGCGGCCTCAAGAAATCGAAATTTTTGTCTAAGAAATAGGGACGAACTCCAAGAATTTACCCATGGTCAATGCTTCAACAAAACCCTAAAAACAATCCGCAATTTTCAACAGCTTTAGATTCACACGTGTGAGGGATGGAAGCCTCTCCTAGGTTGTATGAACCAATCATATCACAAGTAGAGTGTGTGATGAGATGATGATGAAATGAGCATAATCTCTCTCCTATTTATATCCATCAATAAGGGTGTGTGACACATCTGTTGGGGCTTGTGATCCTATATTACAAATCTGTCCGACCTTGCCAATTTGCACATGTGGAAAAATAAAATCAAAATATAAGTTTTGCTCATCCAAACAAGATGATCTTTAGATCAATCTTGCATCTCTCCGAAAGAGGAATCCAACAAAAATATAATCATCATCATATGAGTAGTGCAACATGGAGTTTGGACCTAGTTGCCGAAAATTAACACTTCCTCTCAACTAGAAATAACTCCATTTGTCCATCTGTGCCATCTTGTCATTAGTACCATCGTATACTATCATCATCATCATCCTGCAATTATGTGTCATCTTGCTGTAACATGCTTTGCCAGCTTTGAGGGCAAACAAATGAGAGTGAGTCACAAAGGCATCACACCCTGTTGACCCGAAGTCAGCTTAGAGGGTAAAACCTCAATTGGACTCAAGAGAGTCACATACTAACCCGAAGTCATTTTAGAGCTAAGAATCTCATCAGACTCGATCCCAGATCAAGGTGTTGGGCACATCCCATCCTAGACATAGAGAGTACGACAATCTCTGATGCATCCATCGGTCTTGCTATTGCTCTCTACCCACATTTCCCACCTCATTCGCCAAATGAGAGGTACTTCCCATGAGTTCAAAACTCCATGGGTAGGATGCATGCGGGGCATAGATAAAAGAGAGGGTGAACCAACTCAACATCATAGTGGTGGGGCAGAAGCACAACAAGGTTCGGCAAGCCTAGCCCCTTGTGGGCTTATAGCTCCAAGAAGCTATTCCCAAGCCCCCTAGAGCTCCTAGAGCTCATTGTCCAACTCAAGCATGACCCTCACAATAGGGTCTTTCCACGATTCCAAGCTTCTCACGGAAGGTTAAGAATTTGACCTTCCCTAATGGCTTCGTGAGAATATCCGTGACTTGCTCATCAGTCCCAATGTGATCGAGCCTTACAACACCTCGCTGTACCATATCCTGGATAAAGTGGTACCTAATATCAATATGCTTGGATTGATCATGGAACACGAGATTCTTAGAAAGACGATTCCCACTCCGGTTATCGCAAAGGATAATAGTGGTATCTAGCCCATGTCCAAACAACTCATTGAAGAGCTTTCTCAACCAAACAACTTCACAACTAGCCATACTCGCTGCAATGTATTCGGCCTCAGCGGTGCTCAAAGCAACCGATTTCTGCTTCCTGCTCATCCAAGATATCGAAGTAGAACCCAAGGTGAAGCAACATCCTGATGTGCTCTTACAATCCATCACACTGCCAACCCAATCGACTTCGGCATATCCATGGAGTCTCAAACTCCAGGCAGTGTATCTGAGCCCATGGTTGATTGTGCCCTGAAGATATCTCAATAGGTTCTTGGCACCAATCCAGTGAATGTGACGAGGCTCAAACATATGTTGGTTCAAAGTGTTCACTGCAAAACGTACGTCAAGATGGGAGTTTAGTAAGAACATTAGAGCCCCTACGAGTTGTTGATTCTCGGTGGGATTTCCCAGCTCGGGCCCAACAACGCTTCCACATAACTTCTTAAAGTTGAGTTCCATTGGTGCTGACACAGACTTATAGTCCACCATTCCAAATCTCTCTAGCAGCTTTACAATATATTTTCCTTGAGACAGGAAAATCTCACCTGGCTTTTGCTAGATCTCCAAGCGTAGGAAATAATGCATCAGTCCTAGGTCCTTCATTTCGAACTCAGAAGCTAGCTCCCTCTTACATTGATGAATGAGAGGGTCAACACTTGTCAAGAAGAGATCGTCCACATAGAGAACCAAAATGAGAGGTATTTCTTTATCAACCTTAAAATAAAGGTTTGGATTAACATCACTTCGAGTGAAGCCCAAGTTCATTAAGTAGTTATCGATCCTCTCATATCAAGCCCTGGGGGCTTGCTTCAGCCCATAGAGGGCTTTCTTCAACTTGCATACATACAAGTCTCTATCTTAGACTTCGAACTCTAGAGGTTGCTCCACATAAACCTCCTCCTTGATTGAACCATGTAGAAAGGCAGTCTTCACATCCATCTGATGGAGACTCAATCCTTGTGTTGCAACAAGGGCAATGATAGATCGGATGGTGGTATAATGAGCGACACATTGGAATATATCATCATATTCTATGCCTTCCTTTTGAGAGAAGCCTCAGGCAACAAATCTTGCCTTGTACTTTTCAACACTTCCATCGGCTCCATGCTTGATCTTGAAGAGCCATTTCGAGGTGACAACAGATTTGTCCTCCGGTCTCTGGACAACTTCCCAGTCGTTACTCTCCATAATGGACTCATATTCTTTGTGCGTAGCATCCTTCCAAACTTGATGCTTTATGGCTTCTTCAAATGATCCAGGCTCAGATTGTACAATTGTACTCATGGCTACTAGGTACCCTTGGTACCCTATTCGTCTTCTTACTTTCACGGAATGTCCCCCTTAGCGCAATATGTCACTCGACATCTTCGAGAGTGTCCCTAAGCCATGAGGGTCTGCTTCTATTGGAAGGAGGTGGATCAATAGGATCCATTGGTCCTTCAACATCGGGCATAGGTTCATCCATCGGTTCTTCCTGCCTTCCAACTTCTTCTTCTTCTTCTTTGTCTTCCTTTGAACTAGGAAGATTTCTTACTTTCTTGAGGGCAACATCTTCATAGAAGGTGACATCGTGGCATATCTCCACTTCTCTTTGACCAGGCACATAGATTCTATATGCCTTTGAGGTTTCACTGTAGCCCACAAACATTACCTTCTTCCCAGAAGCATCCAACCTGATTCTATTTTCTTTCGGTACGTGACAATAAACAAGACTTCCAAAAACTATAAGGTGGGAGACATCAAGCTTCTTACCAGAGAAGACTTCTTCAGGAGTTTTGGAGTCCAAAGCGAAATGTGGGCATCTATTTTTAACATACACAATAGTGTTCGCAGCTTCTCCCCATGGAAACTTCGGAAGACCTTGGTCGTATAGTATGGCACAGACAACTTCCACAATGGTTCTTTTCTTTCTTTCAGCAACACCATTTTGCTCAAGAGTATACACAGTTGTGGTCTCCCTCTTAATGCCAGCTTCCCTGCAAAAGTCATTGAAGTTTGACTCATACTCGGTACCATTATCGGTCCTCTAGATTTTGATTTTCTTCCCGTTTGTATTTTCAACCAAGGCCTTGGAGGTACAGAACCATTTGAATGCTTTGTCCTTCCAGAAATATATCCAAGTCTTGCGGGAGAAGTCATCTATAAAAGTCATGTAATAGGAACATCCTGCCAAGGATGTTACGGGCAACATACCAGATAGATCAGAGTGTATTAATTGCAATATATTTGATGTCTTTGTGATACTTGAGGGGAATGGTCCCCTTGTATGCTTCCCTTTGGTACAACCCTAATATATACCTTCATGATCATCTTTGAACTCAGGCATCCTTGTCACCACCTTCCTTGCTTCGAGAAGGGGTTTGTAATGAAGGTGTGCAAACCTTCGATTGCATAGCTCGGTTTGAAGAGTTGTATCACGTGACATGGCCCCCAACAGACTTCCTCCAACCTGATAGAGTGTATCAAATCTAAAACCAATAGTAAGAGCTTCTTTGAAGTTTTTCTTCCAAATGCGTACCTTTCCATCAATGTTTGCCACCTTGAATCCTTTGTCTTCCATTGCCGAAATGGATACAAGGTTCTTTTGTTAGACATTAGGTTCAATGCTCCTTGTGTGTTTTGCGACATGGACTAACTACCTCTCGTGGATCTTAACTCTGGCGATTGTAGTAGAGACTAACGCCTGCGGGTTTTGGTCTAACGACAATCGTGATTCCAACAAGTGGTATCAGAGCGACATGTCTCGAGTTCGAAACTCACCCTACTCGCGTTGGGGGGGAGATTGTTGGACATTGGGTTTAACGCTCCTCGTGTGTTTCGCAACATGGACTAACCGCCTCTCATGGATCCTAACTCTGGTGATTGTAGCAGAGACTAACGCCTGCGGGTTTTGGTCTAACGACAATCATGATTCCAACATCTTTTTCAAATCAGGTACGTACAACACATCTTGTAAGCGGAGGACTTGACGTTGAGATAGATGAAGGGTCATAGTCCCTGTCCCTTCCCTTTCACGAGATAGGTGGCATTGTCTCCAAGGATAATTTCTAAATTAGTATCCTTCCCAATTAGATCAGAGAGAGCTTCTTTATATCCAATGAGGTTCCTTGAAGCACCACTATCAATCAACCAAATATCTAGGGCATCGGGAGGAGATGCAACATAGGAGATATAGAACAATTAATGGCAATATTTGAGCGACATGTAGATTTTAATAAGGAAACGAAGAAAATGGAATCCAAATTGCAAGATGAATGCCCATCATCACTCCTACAAAATGATGTAATCCAGTGTACCGAGAAATTGCAGCTGGAAGATTGAGTGAAAGGAAAAATAGCCAAACTTCGACAAAACAAGAAAGTGTTACAACAAGAATATAAAGATCTTGTGGATATGCATTACAAGGAAGTAATGGAAAAGGATGAAGAAATTTCTTGCCTCAAGAACCACATTGAAAAATTACTTGCACAAGTGAAGAAGACTAAGGTCATAAAGAAGGAACTCAAGAAGCGCCTATCCAAACAAGAAGAGGAAAATTTACGTTTAAAGAACCTTAATAAAAATTTATTAGAACAAATCAAAAGTTTAAAAGATGAAGAGAAGGATATTAAGGTTAAAGTCAACAATGCAGAAAACGGAGAACTTTCATGTCTAAGGAATCATAATCAAAACCTTCTTACGCAAATAAAGAAGCTTAAAAGTGGCAAGAGGTTGCTAAAAGGCAAGTTAGAACAAGTTACTCAAGGACAAGTATTGAAATCTCTAGTCGTAACAATTCAAGTTGAGGATAAGGGAACAAATACTGATCTAATCAATATCACAATTCAAGAAGAGGATCAACTAGTTGAAGAGAAGATGTACTCAGAAGTTGCAGTTCAAGCAATGCAAATTTCAAGTGAAGATTTCACAATAAATTAAGCGACTTCTGTACCTGAAAGAAAATAGATTCTGTAGTATCCCAAATTGGGAACAAACAGTGATATAAAGCATGCAAGACTAAAACTACAACAAAACAGAAAAAGCCATTAAAAACACCATGAATGAGCCAAAAACATCTGAGCCATCTTATTAATTTTTTGTGGGAAAATAGTACAATAGGGTGCTCGGATATAAGATAGGTTGAGATACAACCCAAATCCGGACAAAAAATCAATGCTGGTCTGCTACTCTGCATTGGCTCCTCTTCTGTGTTGCCAAAGCTGGAACTGCTGCTGCTGGCTGGAAATGAACTACGTGTTGAGGCTAATCCTCTGCTCAGAAAATTTCGGGAATTGGACACCAGACTCTCCTAAACAAACCCACAAAAAACCGCGAAGGGTTTCTAGAAATCCCGACCCTAGAAATTTGCCCCCTTGGGCTTGGCATGCTGCTTTGCTGGGAAATCTGGTTCTCTGGTTGAACTGCTGGAAGATGCTGTAGGAAATCTGCCCACAACCGTGGTAGCAGGTGGCTAACCTCCCCTCCGAAACTCTGGACTGGAATCTGCTCTCTTTCCCTCTTCCCCAAGGCTGCTCCTCAACTGGACTACGTACTTCCTGTTACCTGCGTGGCCTCTACACTTACAACACTTACAACTCAAGCGTGCTACACTCTATCAGACAGAAAATCATTGATTGAATGAATGAGGAATGAGCTACTCTCATGTTCACCTAGGTTGAGCCCCCAACGTTCCCTTGGGCCCCACTTGATTGCGCTGCCCCTCTGCCAGTCTATTCTTGTGCTGCTGCCTGTCCCTTGTCACCACTACGTTGCCTACGTTGCTGCCTCTCCTACGCTGCCACTAGGACGCTGTCTTCTTCGAGTGGCTGGCCCCATGGGCCCCACTTCAGCTCTAATATCTGCGTTAGTGACTTTAGGAAAGTGAATTATCTCTATGGTTTATTTGTGGGTCCCCTCACCCACATTATTCCCTGCTGAATATTAGAAAAGGCAAAAATTAACAAAATTTAATATTCCAGTTAGCTGATTGCTAATTTGGAATATTACAGATTCCTTCAATAAACCACGAAATTACCACAAATAGATTGAGAGATCACATCACAAGAACTCCTTATTGCCTTTCAAATTATAAAAACTGATATCTCAATCGAAAACAAGTGACTTATGTTCCCAAGAATGTTGATGTCACCACAATTCAATCTTGTGGTAAAAATACATCTCAAGTTTCTTGTAACCGCATGATTCCACATATGATTGATTTAGGATGGTCAGATCCCTTCTCAATGCAACATTTTTGTTTATCTCTTAGAGGATCCTATCATCTTGTATCAACAAAGATGACAACTCTAAGAATTCGAAGAGTTCCAAAAGACGCGAAAAGATGAAAAGAAAAAGAAATAGATGATATACCTTGTCAACAATAAGCTTTGAGGACAAAGCTTTTTGAAGAGGAAGGCATGTTATGAATAAAATATAAATATATAAAGAATAATAGGGAATAGTTAATTAAATAGTAATTAGTTAATGAATAGGTATGCCCCTAACCTAAGGACATGGCCATTCATGAAAGGGTAGCTGCCTAGGTATATAAAGTAGGCCCTCATTTGTAACACAATCATCTCATATCTTCTGCACAATTCTTATATAATAAATTTGTCCTATTATGGATACTTATACCAAATCTTCTGAGTATTTTGCTGCGTATATGAACTTTTTTCGTTACATTGGTATCAAAGCATTCCTCCGAGTAAATGAACTTTGTTCGTTATGTCGGTATCATAACATTCCTCTGAGTATACGAACTTTGTTCATTACAGTTTCATTATACACTGACAAATCTGTTGGAAAATGTAACTAGATTCAGTGTTCATTGTTGTACTTGAAGTCAAATGTAACATATTTGTCAAAAGAAAGTGAAAGTAATTTTATTATTATTTTTATTTGACTTGTTAAAGCATGGGTTTCATGCTTGGGTTAAATGTATAGGTCAAGCCTCCGTTGTAGGCTTTAGAATTATTTATATGGGTCAAATTCAATTTGTTTATTGGTCAAAGTATCCTCCATCAAGTCTCCTATTGGCTTCAATAAGATCATCATCAAGACAACTACATCTAACTGAATTGAAATCGGCCTCAACATAAATATTGACACCACTGTTCATGGAGTAATGTCGGCTCATTTGTTATGGACAAACTGCTATAAATACAAGCCTAGAAGCTCGCATTTCTCATGAAACAAAACTCAGATTTCAAAGGATCTTTTTTGGTGACCACAAAACAGTTCGGATGAGGATTTCAGAGATATATTTTTGGGAATTACAGAGGCTATACTTAGGTGATGTGTCAAGAAGGTTCTTGGTGCAATCACAGGAGTTCGAATTGCAGAGAGGAGGTCTCAGTGTCTCTACAGAAGCGCAGGAAAGATGTTTCAACAGTAAATGAGTTCGGTACTATCTCAGAGAGTATGATTTCGAGATCATTGCTGGAAGGAACTCGGATAAGTGATGGACATGCCTCGATTGAATTATGAAAGACAAGCTCGACATTACAGGGAAGACCTTTTGTATATTAAAGTGAAGGTGCTATAACAATAAGGAGCCATCACTCGGTGTTATCACAGTGAGGTGGTATCCGAGTTTCGGTGCTGCTACATAACACAGTCCCAGTGCAAACTTTGTCTCGGTGTAACCTCAATGAGAAGAGTTTGATGTAACTATAGTGAGGAGGTCTAGGTATTACAATGATGATCTCTCGGTGGAATTTCAGTGACAAGGATGACTTGATGGAAGGAGTCTCTAGTCTAGATTGTAAGGGTCTTGATCGTCTCATCCTGAATCTAATGAAAGATGAATTTGTGACTGGGTTTTCCCCTCAAGGGGGGTTTTGCCTTGACAACGTGACTATATCTTGTGTCCTTCTACCTATTGCTTGGCATTATTCTTGATGATAAGAAAAGATAATTAAGAGATCTAATGCTAATAATGAAAACATCACATGTTAATGTCATTAATAAGGGAAATCGTTTTAATTGCCAACTCCTTAGATTTCCCAACAAAATCTACCTCTCGTAGGTTATATATTTTTGGTGCAACACAACTGCCCTGTTGCAGTGTAGTCTTATTAAGGATACTTATACCAGATTTGCTGACTATTCTGTTGCGTATATGAATCTTGTTCATTACCTTTGTACCAGAGCATTCCTCCAAGTAATCGAACTTTGTTCGTTACATTGGTATCGGAGCATTCCTATGCGTATACAAACTTTGTTTGTTACAATTTCATTACACACTTGACAAATCTACCCCACGTAGGTTGTATCTCTTGTTGGTGCAAGTTGCAACACAACTACCCCCTTGCAGTGTAGCGCCGAGTGGTGCAGTTATATATAATTACAACCTATATGATTTCTTGAAGCTATAAATTTCTCATACTAACTTCATTTTAAACTTTTATGGCTCATTGGACGACTATCGTCATTGTTAACTAACGAGGCAATTATCTATGTAGACTAATAATCCATTTTGGACCATAACTTTGACTAATCTTGCTTTGTAGAGAATAAAGTTTGAAACTAATAAGCTTATGGTCTATTTTTGAGCATTAATTCATATAACATGAACTCTGTGATAGATGAGTAAGTGAAAAAGACAAGTATGCATTAATTGATCCTTTTTCTTGGCACCATTGCAACCTCCATGGTCCCCATGCTATTGTGGTAGTGGATTTGGTGTTAACCATGAAGTTGAAGCATCAAATAGTCAAAACCCTTGCTAAAATGAAATGATGGCATAGAATGAGGAACTTATTGGAGATGGGCTTTGTTTTCTTGTTCCATTATGGTTTCTCTATGTTTTGGGGCCTTCCCAGGGGTCCCACATTATCAAAAAACATAAGTGTACAATGCCTCTCATGTTGTTTGGGAGTGCTTTGGGTAGGTCAGGAGCGCCACAAGGAGCACTATGAGGCCTCGATGATCGGGCACTAGAGCAAGGTTAGAGCATATCTAGAGTGTCTTTTTAGAGAGTGATTCTCACATGTTCAAGAGTTGGCATTAAGTGTCAAGCATAGGGAGGGGGCACATTGATGGGAACATTTTTTTTGGCGAATCGTTTGCGAGTGCACCCCTAGATGTGCTCCTTAACCAAATTGCTTAGGCACATGGATTCGGAGTAGCAGCAATGTCATCTAGGAAAGATCTGATATCATTGGCCTCAAGTGTGTCATGAAAATATATTTTGTTGTGGAGGCTATTATGTTTCATAGAAATTTATACTTTTGGTGGTGATATTATTGTCATTTGTGTGAGTTGAGATTAATTTATTAGTTATGTGCTCATTTGGAGCTTATTCTTATAAAGTCCTTAGTATTAAATTTATTCATGAGCTCCTCGTGAGGAACTCATAATTGGTCAGGCGAATGATTATGTCTTGGACGTTACAAGAATTTGTATAAAAGGGTTCCCCGTTCCAATTTGAATTGTCATCATGTGTGCAGGTAATAGGTTGTTGTGCTGCACGTGAGTGTTTACCATTCTTCAGATTCCCATGAATCTCATTGTTTCTGTTCTCTTTTTAATAATTTATTTGCTTGCACATGGTGACTTTGTTTCCTTTGTTTCATTGCCATTACTCTAAACTCCTAATTTCGTGGATTTTAGTACATCCTACTTTTTGATGGCCCTGAATGGAGTTTGGTTTTATTAATGTGATGCCTTTAGTATCATTAATTTTGGAAGAGGCTAGCATGCATGCTGAAAGATTGGGTGTACACATACCTGGTTATGTGTCCAACCACTAATATGATGGTGATTATTTTTGAGAAATGTTTGCAATATGACAATTTGGATATGCATGTTTGCCAACGCAACAGAAAATTTTGGAATCCTATGTGTTAATATTCACTGCTTAGTTAACTTTTCTATATTTCTGAAAGAGTTTATCAATATTTCGGAAAGAGATTGCCAATTCAAAATTAATAATTTTCTCAAATTGCTATGGGATCAAATTATTTTACTGAAGGCATCACTAGTTTTGCTTTAAATTCAATAAATACATAGAAATAAAATCATTTTGTAAAATTGGTGCTAAATATTTGTAGTTGATTTTTGTACGTTAGTAACATTTGCCAAGGTTGCCAAGGTTTTTAGACTCCTGTTATGGCTGCTTGTGATTGTACTTGGAGCAGAAGCACTACAGTTGTTGAAAGGCACTGTATATTCAACCTTCTTTCTTGCCAACTGACTTGAACATTTTTGTCTGTTATGCAGATCAGCCGTTCGTTGGTGCATCTGTTGGGTACTTTTCAGTTCTGTTTCTTCTTGCTGGTCGTGCATTGACTGTGAGTTCTATTTGGCATTTAATTAGTGTTTAAAGTTAATTAGTGTCGTGCATTGACTGTGAGTTCTATTGGCTTCAATAAGATCATCACTTTCAATTTTCTTACACTTTACAAAATCAAAGCATTTATTAAAGGGTATATTTTACAGTGTTCTTCTGAAATATCCCATGAAGTATGCTGATGAGATTCATTTTGATTTTCATTCCAACAAAAGTAGGGCTTTTTGGATTTTTATGCATGTTTAATATTTATTGTATACATCGATTTGATTACAGGTTCTTTTGTCACCTCCTGTGGTAGTCTATTCCCCTAGGGTGTTGCCTGTATATGTTTATGATGCGCATGCAGATTCTGCAAAGAATGTCAGGTTGGTCTGATGGGCTTTGTCACTGTATACTGAATTTACTAATCGTGCATGCATTTTGTGTTGAAAGTTAATTAGTGTCAGATCTTTCTTTTTTCCTTTTTATTTCTCAATGCTTGCCTTACTGCCTCTATTAACTGCAACATTCTGATGCTTTCTAACTCAGGTGATGGTTTGTTTTCTTGTGGTTGTTACTTTTCAGTTATTCTTTAATTGAGCTTTTTGGAATTGCATTGGCAACAATGGGCTGGGGTGTGGTTGCAAGCTTGGAAATATACCCACCATTTGCAGGAGCTGCTGTTTCTGCCATAACATTAGTTGTGGCATTTGGATTTGCTGTTTCACGCCCATGCTTAACACTGAAGGTGATCTTATTACTTGATTCCTTACTTGACAGATGAAGCTTGACATGACCATAAACTTTTTCCTTTTAGCTGCAAATCATAGGATTTTTCACAAACAATTTGTTGATATTTTCTGTATGACACATATTTGTATGATAACATAGCTTTTAGAATTAACTGTGCCTCTGTGCCATTACAGATGATGGAAGATGCTGTGAATTTTCTTAGTAAAGAAACAGTGGTTCAGGCTATTGCTCGATCTTCCACAAAGGTAAGGCAACATACGTCAAGAAGCTATGCTATTTTCTAAAGAAGTGAAAAATTTTCATGACAGCCAGTAAACTTGATCAAATCAGTTCAAGTTTTCTTATGGTGTTTCTTACCGTACAAATTTTGTGTCATTTTCAGTACAGAGAATTTGCCTCAAGATGGGTGGATTTTGAATTTTTCCTCTCTTCTATTAATTATCAATCCATTGTAGCAGCAGGCAAATTTATAATTGGCCGCCTTCTTTCTAATTTTTCCTCAACCTTTTTTAGTTTTGAAGGAGAATTTTATGAGCAGACCTGTGGTGTTGCCATGGGTTCGTTGCTCTCCCTTATGGTTGCTAACCTTTTTATGGAAGATTTTGAATCTAAGGCTTTGGCTTCTGCTCCTTTTAAACCCAAGATTTGGAACTGGTTTGTGGATGACACCTTTATAAACTGGTCTCATGGACGTCAAGAGTTAGATTCTTTTCATCAACACCTGAATAATCAATCTGACTCCATCAAGTTCACGATGGAAACATAGATTGATGGTAGCCTTCCTTTCCTTGATATTCTCATCTCTAGAAATAATAATGGCTCTTTCTCGTACCAAGTTTTTCGGAAGAAAACTCACACTGAGCAATATTTGCATTTTTGCTCTCATCATCTTCCAGCTCAAAAAGTTGGAGTTCTTAGCACTTTAGACATGAGAGCTCTTAGGATTTCAGATAATGAACATTTGGATGAAGAGAAGGCCCATCTCCTTAGGATCTTTGAAAAGAATGGCTATAGTAAAAGTCAAGGTTTGAAGGCTTTCATGAATGCTATGAGAGGTCTGAATAAAAAAAAAGATAAAGATGATTTAGTTGGTAGAGTTCATCTACCTTTTATGCAAGGTACTATTGACAAGATCGCTCAGATTTTAAGGAAGCATAAGATCTCGTCCTCTTTTAGACCTTTGAACACCATTCGTGGTTCCCTTTGTTAATGACCTGTTGGACCCCAAAAGTGTGAAAGGTGTTTATTTGATCCTGTGCTCCTGTGGGATTCCCTACATTGGAGAAACAGGTCGGTCGATTAATAAAAGGATTCAAGAGCATACTGCTGATATCAGACATGGTAGAACGAGGTCCTCAACTCTAGTTGAGCTAGCAGAGAAGACTAAGCATCACATTTGTATGGAAGAATCCAAAGTCATTGCTAGGGTTGAGCATTTCCATCACCATAAATTTAGGGAAGCTGTTGAGATTGAGAAAAGGCCCCGTACGTTGAATAGGGATGACGGGTGGAAAGTTAGCAGTTGTTGGATACCTGCTCTCAGTAGTGCTCCTTTCTCTAGTGTTTTCCTCTCTTTTTGGTCTCACTGTGTTTATGCTTGATTCGTTTTATCGGTTTGGTGTTTACTTATTTTGTTAATTTATAATTATATACTTTAAATAATATTTCTAATGTTGACCTAGTTTTAGTCTATTTTTGGTAATTTCCTTTTTTTTTGAGGTAGTATTATTTTATTTACAAGTCCTTTTCTTTATTTCTGTGTTTTTATTTTTAATTTAATTTAATTTTAGTTTTATATATATATATATATATATATATATATATATATATATATAGTTTATTTTTATTTTATTATTATTATTATATATATATATTATTTTTTATTGACTTAGTCTTTATTATTTTTATTATCTTATTTTATAATGGTGTTTTGTTTATTTATTTAGTCAGTGTTTTCAATTTGACTGTTTTGTTAGTTTATAATATTGTTGACTGTTTTGTTAGTTTTATTTATTTTTAATTTTTATTTATTGTATTTTATTTTTATTTTTATTTATTTATTTGTTTTTTGACTTAGTCTTTATTTTATTTATATATATAGTCTGATCAACCAATCTTCATTATCCTGATGATGAACTACATTCAGTAGTTTGAAACGCGTTGGTTCTAAAATTTCTTATGTGATTTCCCAGAAGATTTATTATAATAAGATACAGATCACAGATGTTTACACTCTCAAATATCTAAGTTGTAGGAAATGTTGGGCAGAGGGCCGCTCCCCATTGGAGACGAAACGGAAACGCGTTTCCCTGTACTGTACGGCCTTGAAATGGGTTTCTCGTCCGTATTGGGCCGTTTGGCGTTGAGGAAACGTGTCCAGTACAGACAGAAACACGTTTCTAGGCTGTACAGGCACATTTCTGGCTTTTAATATTTTTTTATTGCACTTTTTTTTTTGTTTTTTTGTTTTTGTTTTAGGGCAACCTAATTTTCAAGCATATGGCCCTAGTGTTGGTATGCAGTTCATGGTAACGTTAAATTGTTAATGTAAATCCTTTTACCTAAATTTTTAACATTACCATGAAATGACTCAGGATGTTTGAGAGTGGTTTCACCCTCGTTGGATTTCATAGGGAGAAAGTAGAATTTTAGATCACACTCAAAATCCAGCAGACTAATCATTTTTCAGGATTTCATGATTGGGTGGATTGCAATTTTTTCATTGGTTTTTGTCATGTAGTAGGGTATGGAACTGATATTTAATCAAGAGAACCAAGCCCTCTATGCAGGTGATACTCCCGGTAATCAAGAGCACATAGGGTACTAGGGTATGGAACTTGTATTTAATCAAGAGCACTAAGGCCGTTCGACTATGCAGGAGGAGACTCCCAATCAAGCACGAGACAAGAAATTTCGAAATTAGAAATTTCTCGTGGTTGATTTTGGATATTGCTATTTTCATTATGTGATCATTCATGAGTAAATGTGATGTAAATTTAGAGACTTATAGTCTATGCATTGACATTGGACAATTTAATCATAGTGTAATCAATTATAATGTATCATGTATGTTTTATGATTGCACATATTTCTTAAATGTCGTATATATATATATATGTATGTATATATTTCTCCGTTTCCAAAATTTTTGGGGGAGGTCACGTTCTGTACCCATACCCATTTCGTGTAACGTGGAATAATATAGAAAATATAAGGTAAGATTAGTTTATTAGTATCTAACACAAGGTTACTTGGAATATATATATATATATATATATATATATATATATATATATATATATATATATATATATATATATATATATATACGTTTCCAAAATTTGGGGGGGAGGTCACGTTCTGTACCCGTACCCATTTCGTGTAACTTGGAATAATATAGAAAATATAAGATAAGATTAGTTTATTAGTATCTAACACAAGGTTACTTGGAAGCGGGAGCGCAGAGCAGGAGCGGGAGCGAAGCGCGGAGCGCCATTTTTAAAAGTTTCCGGGTCCGGAGCGTTTTCGTGAGCGTTTATATATATATATATATATATATATATATATATATATATATATATATATATATATATATATATTTAATATTTTTTATATTTTGATGCATATATGTCAACAAAAACATGTAGAATGATGAATTAGACATTAAAAACATAAAAAAACATAGATTGAATCATATAACATCAATCATCTAGAAGTTATAATCTTCATCAACCACGCCCACGATTTGGAAGCATACAACATATTGACTCTTGAGTCTCGCAAATCATCAATCTGAAGGGTTCAAGCTTTCAAAATTCAATATATAACATTTATCATCATTGATAATTTGATATATAACATTTATCATCATTGATTTCAAATTTCAATATCTAACATTTATCATAATTGATATATAACATTTATCATCATTGATTCATTGATTGCAAAATTCAATATATAACATTTATCATCATTGATATTATATAACATTTATCATCATTGATTCATTTATCACCATATAACTTTCATGAAGCATCATATTCATAATTCATAATGACTTGTAAACAGTAAACTTATAAATGCCAACTTCAAAGTTTCACCTTTCAAATTCAAACTCCAAACTTAAATTGTCATTAAATATATGAAATCAGAAAGAGTCAAGTTTCAACTGTTCAACTGTCAACAACAAATAGAAAATAGTAAACAACAAATATATTTTATCTGGCTGGCCCCTTGCCACGACCACGAGAAATGTCTAATTTTTGTGAGCCACAAGGAAATGTTGGTCTTCTAGTACTCTCAGGAGTACCACGACCACGACTAGAAGGTGGAGGCTGGATCTGCAAAGGAACAACAATGTGATATCGAGGAGTGGCACTGGCACTGGCACTGGCACCCACACTGCTACCAGTAGATGGTGGGACTGGCCCTATGTGTGGCGGTGCTGATGATGCTTCATCATCATCCCTATAAAGTTCTGCTTCCAATTCTTCCAGATGTAACGTGCCGTCCTCCAAATTATCATCCTCTGGGTTGTTGTCCCAGAGTCTGTATGATTGATCCTCATTTGCTCGATCACAGTAATGGCTCAACAACCTCAAGTTATAATGCACATAAACCAAGCTTTCAGCTCGGTTTTCATTCAGCCTGTTTCTTCTCACATTGTGTATAAAGTTGTAGGTGCTCCAACACCTCTCTACAGAAGAAGTGTTCACAACCTGTGAGAGAACTTTTTTAGCCAACTTTGGCAAAAGTCCCATGCCGCCATATGCTTCCCACCATGTGAGAGCATCAAATCTGTCCCTGTCTTCCATTGCATGGAAAGAACCAAAGTTAGCAGTGCAACTGAAGTATTTGCCTAATTCAAGGCGCAATCTAGCACAATCTTCCCTGTCAGGTACCAATTTGTCCAATGCCTTCATGTACCCCTCTTGTACCTCTGGATTTGTGTGAGGTTTCACCCTAACCCCACCTCCAGGTGCAGGTTGGCCCAACCAAGATGGAGAGTAATATTTTGGCGTAAAGATATATGCCAAAGCATGTAGTGGAACATTGAGTTTATTCCACCGTGCACACACACAGTCATGAATCATAGCATACAAGTTGGGATCATTATCCTTAACAATATCTTTTATTTGCCCCAACATGTTATCCATCTGCTCATAAACCTCTCCAATCACTGGTTTATCAGTATCTGCAAAGCGAATCATGTTATAAATGGGCTTGGTAAAACTCACAATTTCCCTCATATGTGCCCAAAACAGATGGTCAAGGGCGGTCTCCTCCACATGTTTGAAATCTTGCCTGTCAAATATTGTTGCCGCCCTGTCCTTTAATAGCTGCCAGTGTGGGCTTGATACCATTGCAGCCAATGACTCTCTTACCTTCAAAAGGCGCCTGAAGGTGAGGTAATAGCTAGCAAATCTAGTTTTTGCTATTTTCAACAACTCCAATTTGTCTCCGGGAAGCGTTCGGGAGCGAACGCTCCTCGAGCGCTTCGGACGTTTAAAAAACGCTCCCGAAGCATTTTTTAAACGTAGGAAGCGCTCAGGGAGCGTTCGCTTCCGAGTGCTTCCTGAAACGCTCCCGAAGCATTTTTTAAACGTAGGAAGCGCTCAGGGAGCGTTCGCTTCCGAGTGCTTCCTGAAACGCTCCCGAAAAAACAGGGAGTGTTTTAACAGGTTCGGAAATGCGCTCCCGAAAATGCTCCCCTCAGGAAGCGTTTTCGGGAGCGCGTTTTCGAGCGTTTTCGAAACGCTCCCGCACGGAGCGCGTTTCAGAAATGGGAGCGAAGGGGGTTTGAAGCTTCCCCGCAACCTAGATCTAACAAATGACCAAAAGTAGGTCAATGGGACTGCTCACTTTGTAAGTGGTGATACAATGCGTCAGTGCAAAGGGCACTCCTATCAAAGCAAGAAACAAAAATTGATCTCTATGATCTAGGTACAACTACGACCATAAGTTTAAAAACTAGCCAGTTTAAACCGACAACTAGTCAAACCATTCGGTCAACCACCTTCAACCAATGACTTGGTAGAAAAATATGGTTTGGGGACCCGTTGGTATGAGTTTGGTACCTAACTGATACTACTTGGCCCTAACCAGCTGGTGCCGCTCAAAACTAGGACGTTCAGATCTCACATATATGGGGGGGGGGGGGTTTGGTACCAATAGTGGTGGTTTTGGAGGAAACTAGGAGCTGTTTCCATACCAAAACAACCCCCCTTGGCTATAAAACCAATCCGTCCCCTCCTAAACCATAAACCTAAACAAAAGCCCTATCTCAACCCTAGCAATGTTGGCAATGGATGGTATTGTTAAATTCTTGAAGGAAACCTTTTACTTAATTTTAACATTACCATTAATTGTTTTAGGGTACTTGAGAGTGGTTCCATCCTTGTAAGACTTCATATGGAGAAAGTAGAATTTCATATCCCACTTAAAATTCAATAGACTTAATAGTTTTTAGGATTTGAGGATTTGTACTATTCCAACATTTTCATTGAATTCTATCATGTATGAGGGTATAGGATTGACATATAGTCAAGAGCATGAAGCCCTTTATGTACCCTAATGTTGGTGGTATTGATTGTTGAATTCCTTTGCCACGACCTTAACAAAAATGTACCCTTCACTCAAACCAAAATGTTTGGTTAGGCCTGTTAAGCTTTTTCTACCATATTATGAGGTTGAGGAGATGAAACCTTCACTCAAACCAAAATCATCGGGTAGGCATGTTAAAATTTTTCAATTTCTACCATATTATATGGTTGAGGAATCCGAGCCAGATGATGTTTATGTAGTTCTTGTTGATGATCCCATCTCTATTAGTGGTGAATTAGTGAAGAGTTTGATGACTGATCATGTTGATCAGTGATTTGTAGTAAGCTAGTGGCCCAATATCTTCTAGCATTGTTTTTGGACTCTAGAGGCCAATTAGAGCCTCATTGATTATGTATTTTGTTGATGATATGTATTGCACCTAGTGCCATTTTGATATATTCACTTTACATTGTATATAGTTGAGCAAACATCGCATATTTTGTCTCCAGTGGTTTGGAATCATGGTAAGAAATCTTAAAAATATATATATTTCCCTAAAAACCTTTTTTAGTATATTTTTGAAGACCGACTCATTGAATCCTGTGTAGTACAGTTTGGTTTGGTTTTAATCCCTGTTTTATAGGTCGACCAGTTAAAAACCCAGTTTTGGTTTTTATAACTATGACTATGACAATGTTGATAGGAAATTCACTTCTCTGGAACTGAGTGCATGGGAAACACCCTCAGTGCTCCAAGTTTCCCCTTTTATCTTGATATGAAACCTATGTGCATCACACACAATTTTGGTTTGTTGAATCCATTTGGGACTCTTGTTCTGGTCTTTGATAGTGCAGACTTTGTGGTTTGAGGAGTTTGTTACCCTTTTAGATCTCATTTATCCACCTTGTTTTAGTTGCAAGTGGAATTAGTCTCTGACCTCTTAACTTTACTCTACTCATATGATATAGAATCATTTGGATTTCATAAACTTGCAACTACTTTTTCTCAATCCTATCGTTCGACGGATTTTTAGTTGATAGAGAATATTGCCTTGTCGCTGCAAGTATTTCAACCAAGCTTTCTCCTGCATGCTTATCTTGTCTTTGCCCAAGAAATTTTTTCACATCACTTTTACTTGTGCTTAATCAAATTTTTAACCTTTATTTAATGGTGCTCTGATAACCTATCTTTTTGTCATTGACCTAACCTGGTTGTATCCCCTGACACCGGTCGGGCCTGGTCCTTTGGTCCAATGTTCAGATTATTTATGTTATGAAAAGAGTACATAACTCATTTGGTTTAGTTGGAGTGAATCAAGTCGAAGGATTTGAAGTTTTTTTTCTTGAGGATGGCTTCGATCAGTTCTGCCATTTGATGTTTTAAATCAATTAGGACATGCATCATTGGGAAACACATAAGTTTTGGTTGTTTGGTATTGAGTAGCCTATTGCCCTTCTAGGTTGCATTCTTAGACTCAACAAACTCATAGTTAAGCGATGAAAGAAGAAAGGGGTACATGCTCCATCAGGGAAAATTTTAAGGGCTAACATTCACAGGTGGGCTAATATTCCATGCTTTTTCCAAAAAATAGAATCTCCAATTTCCATTTTTCTAAAAATTAGTTCGCCCAAATTTTATAGTAAAAAAATATTTTACCTTCAAAATTGCCAATATTATATATTGTCTAATATAAAATAATTAGAAATATAAAAAAATGTACAAAATTATAATCAAACATTTTAAAATTTGGATATTAGGGACTAGTAAGATTCGCCAAGGTGGCTAAACTTTAAGATAAACTTCCATCCTAAAAATTTTCCATGGCTCCTATCTTTATATACTCTAAAATGTCAGAAAAACTATGTGTTGAGAACTAAAAATGCCTCAATATATATCTTTTTTGTGTGAAGTTTGATGGCTCTGATTCAATCATCAGTAATCTTGAAATGGGTTTTTTCATCTCAATTTTAATGTTAAGGCCTAAGTTAATGAAAGCAAATACTAAAATGTAAAGCAAGGTAAGTGCCAACATTTTTCTGGCATTTTGGGGTTGCTTCAACTACATAAAATTAATTTGGGTAAGAAGCATTCAATTTCTTGATTTTTTCTCATTGTTTTGTCTATTTTTCAAGGGATTATGCTACCAAAATTATAAAAAAACGTTTTTTATTTATTTATAGATTTGTTTTATTTTTTATTTTTTTTGCAGCAATGGCTTCTTCCATCCAAGGTTCAAGTGCAAACCCCAAGGCCAACCCAAAGGCTGAATATTATCCTCTTTGGAGGCATGTTGAGAGGCTGCAAAGGTGTGGAGGTGGTGGCTCATGGGAATGGCGGTGTACTCTTTGAAATAATTGTTACAAGGCCTCTTACCCAAGAGTGAAGGCACATATTTTGCATGGAGGAGGACAGGGGATTGCAGGTTGCATGAAAACATCAGACCCTATGGCAAGGAGGGAATATCAAAGAGAGCAATATCAGGCTGATGGAATCAAAAGAAAGCATGATGATTTTAGTCAAGCAACTAAAAATCCAACAAATAGTGAGCCAAGGATTGTAATTGAAGCAAGGAAGAGGAGAGGCACTCAACAACCAGAACCACCACCATCCAAAGGGGCATCTGGTACAGTCCAAGATAGTAGGATTGCTAAACTGGTGAATGTGCAAGGAAGATATGAAGCTGATTCCAGAGTGGCTTGGTGCATTTATGCATGTGGTATCCCATTCAATGTTGTTCGCTCCCCTTACTGGCAAGATATGATAAGGGCAGTTAACAAAGCTCTTCAAGGGTACAAGGGGCCCAATTATGAGAAAGTTAGAACTCAGCTTCTAAAAAATGAGAAGGATCTTGTGGAGGATGTGCTATCACCAATTTGTTCTTCTTGGAGTAGCTCTGGGGTTACCATAGTCTCAGTTGGATGGATAGATACAAGGTGTAGACCATTGATAAACATCATTGCCACTTCCCAAAAGGAGCAATGTTTCTAAAGGCGGAAGACTGCTCGAGAGAGGTAAAAGATGCACAATTCATTGTTGATGTCATTTATCAAATCTATTGAACAAGTTGGTCCTAATAGGGTGGTGCAAGTTATCACAAATAATGCATCGGTATGCAAATCTACAGGTTTGATTATTGAGGGGAGGTGTGACCACATCTTTTGGACACCCTGCATTGTCCACAATCTGAATCTGATCTTAGAGGAGATTGACAATAAAGTTCCATGGATAAAGGAACTCACAGGGGAGGCAAGGGAAATTGTGAAATTCATCACCAACCATCACCAGTCTCAAGCAATATTTCAAGAGTACTCCAAATTGGAGTTGTTAAAAGTTGTTGAGACAATATATGCCTCAAACTTCATAATGTTGCACCGCCTTGTTGAGGTTAAGCAAGCATTGGTGTCTATGGTGGTGAGTCAACTTTGGGCCGAGTGGAGATGGGCAGTTTTAGAGCGGGGAACTGCGGTGCGTAGATTGTGCCTCGATGAGGATTGGTGGAGCAAGATAGATTTCTTGCTACTGTTCATAGCCCCCTGCATTTGAGCTTCTTCGGAATGCTGACACCGACCAACCTTTCTTAGGGGAGGTATATGTTGGCATGGATTCCATGGTTGAGAAAACTATGGAAATAATTTCACAGGAGTCGCCACAACTTTTGTTTGTAGATGGTTAGTTTGCCAAATTAATCAAGAGAATCATTGTTGTCAGGTGGAACAATTTCAACACTCCATTGCATACTTTAGCACATGCCTTGAACCCAACATTTTGTGATGAGGAACTTATTGCTCAAAGCAATGGGAAGAGGAAGGCACCCCATAAGGATAGAGAGGTGGCTAATGGGGTGAAAAAAGTCCTAATGAGAATTTTTCCAGCTCATCTACACAGGGAGGTGAAGGAAGAATTTGCCAGTTTTGCTGCAGGTATAGATGATTATTTAGATATATCATCTTTGGAGGAGAGAAGCACCATGAATCTAGTTAGGTGGTAGATTTGTCATGGAGCAAATGGTGTACATTTGCAAAACCTTGCCATTCGCGTTCTTTCACAAGTGGCAAGCTCTTCATCAACAGAAACGAATTGGAGCACCTATGGTTTTATTCATTTTGTGAAGCGCAACAGGTTGGGCTCACAGAAGGTAGAGGATCTTGTTTATGTGCACACCGACCTTCGGCTTGCATCTAGTAAGGGTCTAGAATATGGCAATGGTCCTTCTAAGGAGTGGGATGTGGATCCAAATTTTTTTGATTTGGATCTCTCTCTTGCTGCCTTGAATATTGAGGACTAGGATCATAGAAGTGGAATTGGCCAAACATCTTCAGCTACACCATCCACTGCTGAGCATGCTTCTGCTGCTATATTTGATGATGATTCTGATAATAAGTATTAGTATTTTGACTTTATTGTACTTGCAGCCTCATATATATAATAAAGGCTGATTTTGAGATTTTGATTTATAGTTAACGCTGGTTTTGGATATTCTGATATTTGCTATTTTCATTATGTGTCTGTTATCAATGATCATTCATGAGTAAATGTGTTGTAACTTGTAAATTTGTATTAGTTTATGCTTTGAATTTATGATTTATCATGTATGTTTTAAACTTGTATGATTTCACATGAAATTTCTTAAATGTCCTAAATTATAATATAAATTTAAATTATTTATATATATTTTTCCATAGAAAAAAACTTTATTTATTTTAAATAACAGACTGGGCTCGAAGGGTTTAAAACTTGCTCCTTGAGCTGTATTGTCTTGATGGATTCTCAAAATTGTCGCCATATATAACTTTTTTACAAATTTTTTTTGAAACATAATCAAACGTAGGAAAACACTTTTCCTTGGTTCATCCTTTGTGGTATATATCGTGCTGTGTAGGATTTTTAGAAACATAGATGTAAAAGACTCTTATTGATTCATAGGGAAGCATATCCCAGTTAGAAAAAAACTTTTTTCAAACATGTATAACTTGCTTTGCAGCAGAGGAAGCATCCATAATTGTCAGTCGTCCAAGGTGAAGAGTTGAAGTTTGTTTGGATAAATCGTCAGCCTCTGAGTTCAGCTCTCTATAAACATGTTTGAAAGACACATGATTGAACTTTGGAAAGAAACTTTTTATTGATCGTAGGATCGCCTGTAAATGGGGGTCCAGGATCCGAGAGCGCTGAAGAGCCCAGTCCACTACCACCTTCGAATCGCCTTAGCACTGTAAATTTGTTATACCTTTGTTGATTGCCACATATAAAACTGCCCATAGTGTTGATAATTCACCCTTATTGATGGAGCCATGACCGGGCCCTAACTTGATCAAAAATTTCTTTTCCCAACTGAGATGAAGGCTGGCTCCTGCACCTGCGAGTGGGGGAGACCCTTGGCTGGCTCCATCGAAAAAGGCCCATGGCACGTCATGGTTTATATCCGGGGGCTGTATGATTCGAAGTTCGAACATTGAGCGCTTTGGGTGGTTGCTTGTGTTCGTTTGTCCACTGTACAATTAAAGCGGAGGTCAGTGCCTCCAGAATGGATTTTTCATGAAATATAGCTATGTTTCTTGCCCACCAAATGCCATATGTGAAGAAGGAAGGGAAAGCTGCATAGGAGCTTACCCCGGGATCGTTCCACCATTGTTTCATTTGAGAGAGAACACTATCTGCCACTTCACGATGAGTTGATGTGAAAGAGGTAATCGACTTGTTCCAAACCGCCTCTGCATAAGAACATAAAAGGAAAAGGTGAGGCCTAGATTTAGCATCTATTCTGCAAAGAGAACATCGGTTCGGTCCTTCTCAACCTCGACATTGAAGGTTTTCCCAAGTAAGGAGTCTATTGTTAAGAACCAACCATAACACAATTTTAGCCTTTAATTGGCCAGGAGCTTTACATTGTTGTTTCCACCATTCCTCTTTTTCCACTGATATAGATTCCTCCATAATTGATTTATATCCTTTGCTCGCTGTCTAGGAACCAGAAGTTGTATTTTTTGTCCATACCAAAGAGTCTTCCGTCTCTTGGACCAGATGAATGAAATTATTTACAAGGAGCACAAAGGATGACCATTCCTGAGATTCCACCTCATTTAGCCCCAGAGACATTGCCATTTTCCAGCCAGAAGTTCCCCAATCCTGTGGGTAGGAAATTGCTGCATTCGTTATAGTGTGAATATGTTTTATTCTCAGATTATTCCTAAGCCCCTCAGAAAGTTTCTTATCTTCGCCAACCCCAACCCATGAATCCTGTCCTATTCTAACTTGAGTCCCATTTCCAATATTCCAAGCAGTCCAATTTTGTAAATTTATGTAGATGTTCTATGCTTGATGCAACTTTACTTTTCACCACAACAATCACATAAACAATCAAGTAAAATGTTGATAGAACATACCAGTGGATCTATAGAAGACAAACCAAAAACATAAAAATGTGGTGGTGCGTTACGACGGTCAATAGGATGCTTCAACTAGCAAAGTCTCCTTGGTCAGCCAACCCAGCATGTGTCACAACAACCCTCAAAACAGCCACACGGTCAACTCAAAGTCAACCCTAGAAAAGTCAACGCTGCCCCAACGACAACAACAGCAGCAACGACAACAACGACAGCAACGACAACAACTTCCTCTTCGTCCTTTCCCACGTGTGAACTGAAACTACCTCCAAGGAGCTCGAATCAATCAGAAGAGGAGAGATGATGTGTGAGGATGAGATGAGTGAAATGTACTCCAACGTTGTCTCTATTTATATCAATCACTGAGGTGTGTGACACATTTGCTGGGGGTGTAAAACCTTAAGGCCGACCTGCACATATTTGAAATTATTAAAAATAAATTCAAAATAATGTTCTGCTCATCGGATTAAGATCAATTTTAGATCGATCTTATAGCTCTTCGAAAGAGGAACCCAATAAAAATATTGGTATCTTCATCTGAGCATCACAACATGGAGTTTGGACCTAGTTGTCCAATTTTAACAAATTTCCAATCAACGAGAATGATTGAACGAGTGCCTTCCAACCGATTGAACCATTTTTGTGTGATTTGTTTGGTGATCGGAATCATGCTGAGACAGTAGATCCCGACATGTATTTTGCACAAATAATCTGACCCCACAAAGAGCCTTGATTCTCAGCAAGCTGACATAAAGATTTTGCAGCTAAGGATAAATAGAAGATAGGAAGATTTTTGATTCCCCAGCTCCCCAGTTCCTTTGGAAGGCCTAGGGTTGTCCACTTAGATAACAAATTTCCTTCATTCTTTTTGCGAAACATTTTTTCCGGATTTTGTGTTTAATTCCTTTCGGGATAGCAATAATAGTGGCCCAATATACTGGAATAATCTGAAGAACGGATTTCAGTAGCACCAAATGACCTCCTCTGGATAAGCATCGGTTTGTCCAATGCATTACTCTTTTTTCAATCTTCTGGTAAAGCCAAAGCAAGTCCCCAAAAACATATGAATTTGGTTTTAGTTTAAAGCCCTAGTATTTGAAACCAGACGCCCAATCTGAGAGGGGAGAGGGAAAGGATGATCTGAGATTGGCCAGCAAACCCTCCGAAGTGACTTTATGGACCAAGCATGATTTGTCAATGTTTATCTGCATTCCTGTTGTCTGTTGGTAGCGATCAAGAATCCCTTTTAAATTTCTGGCATTTTCTCCTGTGGCATCACCAAACAAGAGGATGTCATCTACAAAAAGAATATGTGTGAGATATTCGAAACCTGCAATGTGAATTGCTTTTATATTCCCTGATTCTCGAGCTTGTTTACAAAGACGACTTAAGTCTTCTACAACTAATAGGAACAAAAAAGGTGACAGAGGGCACCCTTGTCGTAAACCCCTTGTAGGACGAAAAAAATCAGAGGGGGAGCCTTTAATAAGGACGACAAAGGATGCCGATTGTATGCATTCCAAGATCCATTCCACAACCTCCACTGCCACCCCAATCTGTATTAATAAGAGCCTCATAAAAGTCCAACTTACCCTATCATATGCCATAGATAAATCTAATTTGAGGGCATAGGAGACCTTTTTGTTGAGATGAACTGAGTGAAGAGCTTCTTGTGCCAGAGAGACTGCATCATGAATCTGTCTCTTATGAAGAAAAGCAAACTGTTCTTCTGAGATAATGTTGCTCAGGATGGGTTTCAATCGTTGTACAATGATTTTTGAGATCATTTTGTAAATAAGATTGCAACATGAAATAGGACGAAACTCCCCAAAGGTAGAGGGGTTTTGGCTCTTCGGGATCAGTGCGATAAAAGTCGAATTTATCGAGCCTAGGACTTTTCCGGTTCTTTGTGACTCCTTGACTACTTTAAGCATATCATATTTCAATAGATCAAAAAAACCCAGATAGAATTCTATGGTCAGACCATCAAGACCTAGGCTCTTACCTTTATGAAAGGATCGTAGAATACGTTCCAGTTCATCATCATCCACTTCTTTTTGAAGTGATTCATTCATCTCTTCCGTGATCATTCGAGGGAAAAGTTGAAGGACTTGAAGAATTTCTTGAATCGAGCATCCCTCCGGAGCTGAGAAAGTAGACTTGAAATATTTTACCCTTGCTTTCGCTTTTTCTTTAAAAGAACTAACTTTCTCACCATTTGAATTATGGATCTCCCGAATAGTGTTTTGGTTGCTCCTATGGTTCGCAAACCTATGAATTTTTTTGTATTATTATCTCCTCCCTGAATCCAGATTGCATGGCTCTTTAGTCGCCATAATTGTTCTTCCTTTTGGAGGAGGTCATGACGCTTAAGCTCTAGAGATTTTAGGGAATCGAGTTAAGCTCCAGAGAGGATACCATTGTTATTTATTTTATAAAGGTTGGGGATTTTAGCTTCAGTCTTTTTTAACATCTCCTGTTGTCTGGCCCGAAAATTATGAGCCCACCCCTTGTCACCTTTTTGACAAGATCAATGTTTGCTGCCCATTGTTTCATATATGATTCAGACTGGTCAGAGGACAAATGGGTCCAGGAGCTGGATATAAGGGACCTATAATCCTCTAATAACCAAACTGGGTTGAATTTTAGAAGAAGGGGGGGGGGGGGGTTCTGTTCAGGAGCTTCCAGAGACAAAACAATTGGACGGTTGTTTGATAAGCCACCAGACTCCACCCACGATTGAATTATGAGATGACCAACCAAGAGGCCGTTCGATATAAGAAGTCTATCCAGCCTTTTTGGGACAACCGTTTCATCTTTTCGGTTGTTTCTCAATGTGGGGGCAAGTTTCCGCGGTTGAACATCCACCATCTCATGAGCTTCCAAAAGAGATTGTATAAAAGGGGCCAAAGGGTCAAATCTAGCTGAAAGCCCCCAAACCTCCTGTTGAGACAGGGTGAAATTTAGGTCGCCCACCATAATCAATTCTGAGAGTGAGCGACTTCAGAGGAGAACATAGATGACCAAAATGATCTCTTCTCAGTACAGGGACCATATATATTTAGTAAGGAGAAGAAAAACCCGTTTTTTGGTCAACACAAGAGGACCTAATATAGGCCGGGTGGCAGTCATAAGAGAGGACCGATATAGAAGGGCTCCAGGCTGAAACCATACCCCCTGCCATCACTATTTGCGAAAGTCCAATCTTTTAACCATTTCGATAAAAACTCCACAACTCAGGATCCTACCAACTTTGTCTCATGTAAAAAAAGGACATCAGGGGATACAGTTTGGACTAATTGTTTGAGGGCTAGCTCAGAGGGGGCGCCCCCAAGACCCCGCACGTTCAGAAAAGGATGATCATGAGGGGCCCCTCTTTGGGCCTTTCTCTGCTCCAACGGCCCTTCGAATAGTTTTTTGTTTTCCAGCATGGATATCCAGTGAAGCCTGGTTCTGCGCTTTAGACAAGTGGGTCTTGCGACCTAAAATGTTTTTAGGCTGTGGATCGACAGCGAGACCTCCCTTTATAGCATTATTAGAATTAGAAGAGGAGCGAGATCTCAACTTCGATACGTAAAGTGAAGAGGAAGGAGGAAGGGGATGCTCGCGGGAAACAGCCAAAGGAGACACCACCTTAGGGGAAGACGGGGGGGAGGGCATGTGAGTGGATGGACCTGTATATATAGGGGGAGGCAAGGAGGAAGCAAGGGAGGAAGACGATGATAGACAGGTGCCACCTTTTTCACACTTGAGAGGATCAATATTATTAGAAATTAAAGGAGGAGGAGAGTCCATAGTGGTCATACCTTTATCAGAAGAGGATGCGACGTCGAGGACCTGTTGAGGCACATCCTTTTTCAGCTCAGGAGGGCTTGAAGTAGGGACAAGAGTGTCTGTTCGAGGCTTAAGGAGAGGTTCTTTCTTCCTCCGCACCTTTTTATATTTAGGCCTTGAAAGATCAGGGCGCAGACAGTCCAATGCAAGGTGACCAATCTGTCGACACATGAAACATCTAAAGGGAAATTTCCAATAGTCTAGACGCTGAGTCCACGAACTCCCGTGCATTTTGAGGACAATGCCTTCATATAATCCTTCGTGGACGTCCAGTTCTACTTGTATCTTTGCACATCTTCTGTCCAATTTCATATCCCAATCGTCTTCCACAGCAATGAACGTGTCAAGTTTGTTGCCTATAGCTTCAAGAAGGGGACGGTGCCAGAAAAATTGAGGGAGCCAGGAAGGATTACCCATACTCTTTGTAAATGTTGAGGGGAGCGCTCAGCGTTGAAGTGCACATCCCAAATCTTGAAGAATGAGGCCAACATGACCCCAATTCCACACCTGTTCAATGAGTTTAAGTTTATCTTCTGCTGAGATTACTTTGAAGAGGAGCCATCCACGCGATAGCTGGTGAAAGGATGACGAGTAACCCAGTAGGGGCTTCCAGTGCTCATCAATCCAAGCAGAGATTGCTTCAATTGATGCCATGCGCTCGCAAAAACGACCCACGAGAGTGTTGTCGAGGGAATCTGGCACTTCAAAGATCGAAATGTCTACACCAACTATGAGTTTAGCATTTCTAGATTTTGTTCGAACTCCTTTCTTGATTCGTTTTGGTCTAGAGCTCTAGCTTGTGAAGGATCATCACCTGTGGAGGTGGTGCGATCATCGTTATGTAGTACAGGAGATGCATGATGCAGAGGAAGGGTGGTCGGAAAAGAATCATCAGTCTGAGTGCCTTGGGAAGAGCAAACAACAGAATGATTAGCCCTGCACATAAAGTCGAATTGTCCTGTAAACGAAATCAGACAAATCCTCGCACATGATGATGCATAGGGGAGCATCTGGATGCAGGAAGGAGAGCGATCAGGGGGACGACGTCATAGGCGTAACGGGAAATTAAGGGTGGCGGCGGTACGAACGAAAGAGGGAGAAGGTAAACCCAGGACCTAGGGAAAAACTACCCAACCCCGAAGGCAAATAAGGGTGGTCACATGTGGAGAGCACAAGATCCGAGGGCCGCAGGGGCTGAAGAAAATCGATGAAAAAAATCAATCAAAAACTTTGTAATGGGGTGTGGTCAGGTTTGAACCTTGAAACTCCGCCCCACACACACACACACACACACACAAACACACACACACATATATATATACCCCGTTTCCAAAATTTGGGGAGGTCACGTTTCGCATCGCTTCTAGTTTCGGAAACTCGTTTTCTTTTCCTCATTTCCCCGTTTCCAAAATTTGGGGAGGTCGCATTTCGTATCGCTTCCCATTTCGGAAACTGGTTTCTATTTCCCTGTTTCGTGCAACTTAGCAATCAACAATTTTGTTCATTGGTGACAACCTCAAAATCTGAATTTTGGAGTGCGTTTGGGAGGCAGGCTGTAAACATTTTTGACATGTTTGGTCCAGATAAATTTGCATTCGTGTGCAAATATTTCTTTTCCATATGACCATTGAGTAAGTGTATTATAATGGTCATATGATAAAGCTACATTGTACTTTAGGTTAGTACTAAAGTGAGAAGTAGCATTTTTTCATTTGGTGACAACCTCAAAATCTGAATTTTGGAGTGCGTTTGGGAGGCAGGCGGTAAACATTTTTGACATGTTTTGTCCAGATAAATTTTCATTCGAGTGCAAATATTTCTTTTCCATATGACCCTTGAGTAAGTGTATTATAATGGTCATATGATAAAGCTACATTATCCTTTAGGTTAGTACTAAAGTGACAAGTAGCATTTTGTTCATTTGGCGACAACCTCAAAATCTGTTTTTTGGAGTGCGTTTGGGAGGCAGGCTGTGAACATTTTTGACATGTTTGGTCCAGATGAATTTGCATTCGAGTGCAAATATTTCTTTTCCATATGATTCGTTGAGTAAGTGTATTATAGTGGTCATATGATAAAGCTACATTGTACTTTAGTTAGTACTAAAGTGACAAGTAGCAATGCCATACTTAATGTTAAGTTATTGATATGCTAGTTTATGATACGTTTTTTGGTAATTTAGGCGGTATCAGTTTTAATATGTCACAAAATAGAGTACGAACATAACTCTCTGTAGCAGACCATCTAAATCCAGGACAATAACAGTACTGGAGGATAATTGTTTTCACTTTACAAAATTTTGATAGTTTTCCAAAATGGCTAAAAACCTAAACTTAAGCTTAACTATCCTGTTGGTATCAGAAAAAGACACGTGACAAGTGTTTGATGGGGCTGCTGTTGCTCCTCCCCTCTCTTGACAAAGATAAAAAAAGGGGTTTAGCCCTGTGGCCCATGCTCCTGTTTATGCTAATAGTGTCTTCCCTTTGATCATCAAGTTCCTCATCTAATATATTAGAATTTGAGGGAGTTCCCGCAAAGGATCGAACTTGAAATGTGTCATCTGTTAAGTTGCTTTTGGTGTCTGCATAGTTGTTGAGATTGATATTAACATTAAAGACCTTCCTGCATAGTGCATAAAATTTTTGGTATATAATATTCAGCTTTTGCATGATAGCTTGCTGTTGAATGGCTTTCTTGTCCACCACCTTAGATATGAAGGCCATATTCATTCAATAGAGCTTAATAAGTTTGAGGATCTTGGTATCTCTTTTTGTGGAGTAGCCTGACTTGGGGACCCTTCCTTTAAATTCAGTCTCTACCTGTTCCTTGGAGAGCTTTTGTATTTTCTTCTTGATCACCTGCTCCATGTTGTCCAGTTCAACTTTAGTTTCTGCAGGGATTCTACAATTGAAATCTGTGGCTGCTCTTGTGGTGTCTGTTTGGGCTTTGTCTTAGGTAATGACTAGTTAATAAAGTAGCCATATGAGAATTTTGTATGGCACATTGTGTTGATTTGCGAGTGCATTCAAGACTAGTATAGTTTTTCAAAATTGATAAGTACTTCCAATGATGCAATTAAACTTCTTATAGCATTCCAATCATTAAGCAGCTATACATGAAAAACCTCAACCATTCACTCACATTTATCAATAGAGCAATAGAGATCACAGTAAGCAATAAAACAAGAGACGAGAGACACCAGAAATTGGGTTCATAGCCAGGGCAAAACCCACAAGGGGAAAACTAAACCAATCTTTCCTTATGATAGAGAAATTCTGTTATCAATAGTACATCAAAATATTCCGACAAGATTTCAAATATGACCTCAACAAATAGCAAGTCAAACCAGTCAACGAAGAGAGAGAGTCAATTCTGGTCAAAGTCTGATCTGCAACGGAAGGGGCCGAATTTCAGCCTGTGGAAGAGAAGCAAACCTCAGTCAATAGAGCAATAGAGATCACAGTAAACAGTAGAAGAAGAGACACCAGAAATTAGACTCACAGCCAGGGCAAAACCGACAAGGGGAAAACCCAACCAATCTTTCCTTATGAGAGAGTAATTCTGTTCATCAATGGTACATCAAAATATTCCAACAAAATTCCAAATATGACCTCAACAAATAGCAAGTCAAACCAGTCAACAAAGAGAGAGAGAGACTCAATTTTGGTCAAAGTCTGATCTGCAACAGAAGGGCCCAAATTTTGGCCTGTGGAGGACAGTCAAACCTTAGTCAAAGAACTCCTGAAATCTTTGGTAAAAGTCACAGGTTTGACCTGTAGTCAACCTGCCCAGAATATACATGAATATGCGGTCACACAGAGTTAAATTCTTCCTGAAATGCTTGGCATCCAAAACAGTCAAAGAGCTCAGTCAAAGCAGAAGTAAACTAGGCGAAGTCAACACAAGTCAGACAGATAGCAAGAATTTGGTCAACGCTGGTCTGAAATGTCTCCTAGGCTCCTTTGCATGTTTGGATGAACTTCTGCAATTGTCAGATCGAATTGATGTGTGGTGAGATACCAAAAATGAGCTGCTCCAACGAAGTCATATTTATGTGGTTGAGGAGTGCCTTTTTGCACATCGGGGGCCAACTTGGTCAAACTTGAAAGTATGAATTTTCTCCATTGATTGCCAATGAAAATACTGACCATAGCTACCCATTTTTTACCATGTTGTTTCCTTGCTGTTTTCGACAGTCACCATATTGAAGGTGGAATGAAACTTATCTTTCTTTCTCTGATAATATTTTGTTTTACATTCCTCGTCTATGTTGTGTAATTTTTCCATGGCATTGTGAGAACTGGCTAATTCAATTTTTTTTGGAGTTGGTTTGTATTTGTTTGATATTTAATGAATTTAAATATTAGATTCCAAGACAAAGTTTGAATGATGTTCAAAGACGAGGTTCCAATTACTTTAGGATTCATCACTTTTGTGCATAGACTGCTATCTTTTATATTCCACAATCTAGTAGGTATATTTGAAACTCTAAATTTAGAGTGAACTTTTTAGAAAACTATGTATGTTTAAAATTTTGTGACCCAAGTGTCATTTGTTTGAACCAGTGATCCAGGGGGCACTGCAAGGCCTCCCCTTTTCAGCTCCTGCTCGTGGGATATACCTAGTGACCTATTCCCACTTCAAAATTGCTTCTGTTCTCATGAATTCCCTGGATGGCCTCTGTTTCTTGTCTCCTAGCAACACTGATTTGAACTGTTATATTTACAGTGTTTGTTGTAGCCAACCCTTCTTTTCTCAACGCATAATATTTGACTAGTTTGTTTTTAGGATGTTTTGATGGTATAGAATTCAGATTCTCAAACAGAATCAACTGATCTGTAATTTCTCAGCCTGTGCTTGCAGACTGTAATTTAAATGGAGAGAACACCTAAAGAATTCGATCACATACACAGAAAAACACAGATTTAACCCTGGAAACCCATTTGGGAAAATCCAACAAGAAATGATCTTTGTTTGGCTCTTTTGATGCTCAAGCATGATCAGAAATAAGAGCAGTGGACTCTTAGTTATACATTGTGTATTCTGACTGTTTTTGCTGTGTTTTGTGGATTGCAGCTTGCTCTGATAGAATCTTTATTCCTTGTGGACATGCTCGCACTCCCTTATGTTGTCTTGATCTATGAACAAACTTGTTCTGTGTCTTTTGTCTTCTTATTTTCGCCACTAGTTTCCAAAGGCTTAGAGTTCTCGTGCCAATTAGCATCTAGTTTTCCCCTTCTTGTCTCTGAGGATCCAATCTATGTCTTTGTTACTTCTTTTCATCAGTTTCTTTAATGATGTTTTTGTAGTACAATACTTTTTTTAGGGTTACTTTTACCAGCATGAATGCCACATGGCATCTGCACACTTGTTGGCTATAGTATATACACATCACTGACCTTTGTGGTCATGTTGTTGTCTGTGTAGGCTAAGTTTTTGGGCTGTTCTTCTTTCTTATGTCTGTGGGCAGAGGCCCTCTCTTTAGCAATGGGTTGAAATGTATGTGTCTAGATAAATGTCTTTCGGATTAATCACATCATTAGGATTTGGTCGACGTTTCGAACCATCTAACATAAGATACCATAAAACTATCTTTAAAAATCGGCAAACATCGTCCAAGGTAAAAAAATCGTGATTTCGAGATAAAATCGGGATATTATCGAGATGTTCGCAACACTGATCCTTAGGACAAGGTGAAAACTATAATCAGTCTTAATGAATAAATAGTGTGGATGCATCATTGCCCGGAGGCCATTGAAAACTAGCCGTGATTAGTTAGTTGGATGTTAGGGAATAATAATAATATATTATCTGTTAAGAATTTTTATTAAAAAGGAGGGTTAATGAATAATAATATAGAATTTATTACTGAGTTTTTTTTATTAATATTATAATAGGGTAATATTGAGAAAAGAATAAAGGTAAGACTAGAAGAATTTAATAATAAATTTTTATTTAAATAAAAGGTTTACATTTTTTTAATTTATATTAATAAAAGTTTTAAAATATTTATTATTGTAAATCTTAGGATAATATAAAATATATTATAAAAATAAAAACAAAAAGAAAGACCAAGAACAAAGAAAAATAAAACTATAGAAGAAGATTAAAGGAAAATTATAAAAACAAGGACAAGGGAAATAAATCCAAAAAAGAAGAAAACAACCAAGACCAAATGCGACCCGAGTCTCAACACAAGGGGGAAGAAATCACCTAGAGAGAGCCGGAGTCCAGCTCTTACCCAATTTCCACCCATCATCCCTGTTGAGATTCTTAGCATGCCTCTCAATCTCAATAGTTTCCCTGAACTTCCTATGGTGGAAATGATCAACCCTAGCAATGACTTTGGAGCCTCAATACATACATGGTGACACGATTTTTCTGCATTTTCCGCAAGAGCTGATGTGCGGGATCAATTGTGCCTAATGTCTGCAGCATGCTCCCGGATTCTCTGTCTAATGGATCGACCTGTTTCCCCAATATAGGGAGTACCACAGGAACAAGGAACTATGTAAACACCTTTCATGTCCTTAGGGTCGATAGGGTCCTTGACAGAGCCGAGAGAAATTCTAATAGTACAGAGAGGTTTGAATGAAGAGGCAATATTATTCCTTCTAAGGACATGGGCAATGTATGTGTCTGTCAAACAAGACCCTTGCTCTGTATGCTTGTGTCCCTGTGCCTTTTTTTCACACACTTAGACTTTAGAGTTACCTTAGCTTTATGTGAAGTGCAGAGTGTGAAGGTAAGCTCCACTGCACCTAGTTCCTTTCCTCCATATGGTCCAGATTCCAAAGCTCCACACTTGACATAGCTCAACCTCTGTGTGTTTTGCCTTAGTCTTTTTCTTTGATGCAGAGATCATGTGTTACCCACCCTCTGCATGCATCCTTAACTCCACATGAATGGAGCTCCAATACATACAGCTTTTTATGGCAGTGATCACAGAGCTTTGGCCAGACTTATAAACGAGGTTTATCAAGGGGTTGCAACCATTAAAACTGCAATTAAGCGCTAAACCTGAAACATTAAAAGCCATTTCTTTGTTAATGATCCATTTCAGGGTGCCCATTTCATTTGTTTTTGAATGCAGAGGCTGAATCAATATATCAAAGGCAACTCATCTTTTCCTTCGAGTTGGTATATGTGCATTGTGGATGACATAATTACCTTGAGAAATCTTGATTCTTTTCTTGTGTTTCTGAATATTGTTCACTGGAGTTTAGGTTGTTTGCTACTGGTAGTTAAATGCTATTTGCAAATAATTTCTGATTAGGTAAAAGCTAACACTACAGATTGTTCCCTCTACCATAAGTATTTTCCTTAAGTTAACCAGATATATGGCTAGCAATACGTCAGCCATTTAGATAATTGTGGACATGATACATGTGGATACGGCATATATTAAATTACTTTATGTATTTATAATTATCTGTAAAATTTGGTAGCAGTGAATAGGTACATGTGTGAATCTGTTGTCTGCATAAATTAATGGAATATAGCTCTATAGATATAAATAAAATTTGAAAATAATTTATGTAGTCAACATTAGATATTTGTAAATATTTTGTAATTATATATATGAATAGTCATTATAAAATACATATGAGTATACGAGGCATATAACTAAGCACAAGGGGTTACACAGTAGGTTGTTGGACATTTGGCTAGTGCCATGGGAGCAGATGCCTGGTCTGAATCCCCTTAGACGAGGTGTATTAATCTACAGTGATGGTTTTACTAGGTATGCCATCCATGAATGTGTACATCATACCTATGATACATATACCTATCATAAGCATAATTGTACATATTTATATGTTGGTAGCTCGTAAAAGGAATCTAAATATATCACTATGATATCAGCATATAGATTATATAGATCTATTTGTGTCGTATCTCTCTGTGGATATCTATAAATATGTATGTTTGTATAAAGCTTTGATACATAGATTCATTTATTGTTTATAATTTTATAAATATATAATGTATATTGACATATAAACATATATGTTTCTAAAGAAATTAATATCTGTAAAAATGACACATCTTTTCCCTTATTAAAGATCAGTAGAACTTAGGTTTACGTCCACTCACACTTCTTTAAATTTTTGTAGGATTCTGGTTCAGTGATCAGGTAGCATTTGAAGTAGTCTATAAATCAGAAATATGTGTTGTGTCTGGGTGGGGGGGGGGGAAGGGGTGGTGTGGGGGGAGTATGATTATGACCTTATGTTTTGTAGAAATTCTTTAATATTTCCACTTCAATGTAAACATTTTCTCTATTTGAGTGATAGCTAATATGTCAAAAAGCTGATTGCCTTTAGATGCAGCTTTACGAGTATTTTTTCTTAATGCTGATTTCTTGCCGGACTTCCTTGAGGTGTAAACAATCGTATTTAAATACTTTAATAACACATATTTAAGTGGTACAGCTCCATTGCTATAAACATCTAGTTTTCCAATCCATTTGATTGAATTTCATGCTGGTATACTCGAATTTACATAGACCTGTTGTTTTGTGCCTTATTACAACTGTTTTATGATATATCATAGTTTAATATAAAGCTTTTCTTTATTTGTGTTTTGCCATCGATGTATATCTGCTTTGGAGTGAAACCATATGAATCCAATTATTTGTTTAATGTCCTTTAACTGGGAACTCTTTCATTTTGTTGACAAAATATCTAAAACCATTGTTTATACTCAATTTTTGCGTTCTGTCCATGCAAATCATATCTCAAAAGAGTCTGTGAAATATCCTTAGTGTTTCACCCTTCCTCTAGTCTGTGACTCATAATGCTTAATGGTCTATGGACTCCACTGTTATCAAGCTTTGAGGTGTTACTGCACACTGTTCTTACAGCTCATATGCAATTAATGAGCATCTTATATACCAAGGATGCCATAATGGGGAAGTATCAGGCATAATTTTATCTATACTTCTGACTGTGCGCCAATTTATTTGAACAATCAATAGTCTGCAGATTTATATTCTTTCAGACTTTTCAGCTTTTGCAAGCCAGAGTATGGTAATGTTTTCTGTTTTGACCCACAGAAGGCCAATGTTACTGATAAATGTCATGCAATTTGTGTATTAAAATGCAGACTAGAAATGCTTTGTCAGGGACATATTCAGCTCCGCAAAGGTCTGCGAGCTCTGCTGCCCTATTGGTTGGAGATCCAGCTATTACTAGAGACAGGGCTGGCAATTTTGTACTTCCAAGAGCTGATGTTATGAAGCTGCGTGAACGTTTAAGGAATGAAGAAGTTGCTGCAGGGGTATGGTTTTGCAGGCCAAAATCTGGGCTGACTTACCTCTATGAATCTTCAGAAGTTGGTTACAGAAGAAAAATGTGTGCTCACGCTCGCATTTTGGCTTTGGAAGAGGCCATTGATACTGAATGGGTGTACATGTGGGATAAGTTTGGTGGCTATTTACTTCTGCTACTTGGTCTAGCAGCAAAAGCAGAGAGAGTGCAGGTGAGTTTGTGCCACTATTTTCATTTTTCAACTAACTATAATTTTTGTTTGTTTATTTCAGTGTATTAATGCTGGAAAGGTGTAACAATAAGTTGTCTTGACATTTTGATAGGATGAAGTTCGCCTACGGCTATTTCTTGACAGTATTGGTTTTTCGGACCTGAGTGCTAAGAAAATCAAGAAATGGATGCCTGAAGATCACAGGCAATTTGAAATAGTACAGGAAAGGTAACATAGATATTATGGATATAAACTCAAGGGAACATGAAGTCCGTTTAATTTTAGAATAATTTTAATCCTATATCTAATTAAATTTCGCTTTGTTTAGTTACATTCGAGAAAAGGAGATGGAGGAAGAGTTGCTAATGCAAAGGCGAGAAGAGGAGGGGAAAGGAAAAGAGCGGCGGAAAGCTTTATTGGAAAGAGAAGAACGAAAATGGAAAGAGATGGAAGCTTCCATTATATCCTCTATTCCAAATGTAGGAAGCAAAGAGGCAGCTGCGATGGCAGCAGCTGTGCGGGCAGTTGGTGGTGATGCTCTTTTGGATGATGCAGGAGCACGGGAACAGGTTTCTAGCATTGCACGGCGTATTCTTGCAGCACAGATGGCCCGCCGAGCTGAACAGGTACGTTTGTATTGTCTATGCTGGACTAAATATAGGATGCAACTTGTGCTTTTTCTGCATGAATATACAGTTCTTTTGAGAGCACATATGCCTGCTTTGCCCATTTCTTTGCTTTTGGGAAAATAAATATTTAGAAGCTACTCCATAAGATCTAGTGGATACTGAATGAACCAATTTTAGCAAAAAATATACCAATTAATGTTTTAACTGTCTTATGGGCATTTCTCACAGATTTTCATTGATATAATTGACAAATGCCTTGTTTAATCTGGTTCCACGCAGGCAACAGTTCCACTTTTCTACTCATTAAACTGCTCTACCCTTTTTCTAGTAGCTGATAATTTTTTTTTACTTAGCTTTTATCTCTTTCTGAATTTTTTTATAAATTTACCATCGGTCAAGCATAGAAATAAATTGAGAAATTCTTTAGTCCAAAGTGAGAGTTAATGCACAGGAATAACCTTGTATGTCCAACTTTTTTTTTCTACAAATTAAGCTTTCAAGTGTTGAGAATTTGGAGGGCTGATCATTAATTCAAATTCTCTTCTTGATAATTACTTGTGAAGTTACTTGAGGTACTTATGTCTTCTCTGGCTTAGCTTAGTTAGTATTTCATCAAGTCAATTATCAAAGTACAAAAGACATGAAGTTAGGCTCTTTGAGCCAGGGCAAAACCTCTCCCTCTTGGAGAGGAAAACCCGTAAGGAATTCTTCTTATAGATCTTCAAATGACAAGTACCATGACCAGGACTCAGACCTTTGACTTGGGAATGCCTCCAAGACCTTGTCAATGCTTCTTTGTATGTTCGCAACGCTGATCCTTCTCTCGTGCACAAACTTAGAGAACTCGATCTCTATTTTGATTTTTCTTGATTTCAATTTCGTTTATCAAAACTCTTCTTCATATTCACTTGGCACATATTTCTTTTGGGTACTGAAAATAGGAAGGTAAATCATAGATTTACCTTCCTTCTATTCTCGCACTTTCGAGTGGATAAGATACTACTTTACATGATCCGCACCTTCCTTCAGACTGACCGCATATTTATACAGCAATATAGCACAGTTAACTACTGTCTTGACTTCGTATTTAATTCATATGACATCATGTTGTAATGCTTCGCACATTTCTCTGTCTTGACCCACACTGATTTGTGTGAGGTAATTCGGATACCGCATTCAAACTTAGATTCATTCTACCCACTTTTTTCTCTGTCCTAAGCCCGCACTGATCCCTGTCAAGTAGTCCGGATTCCGCATTTAATCATAGATTTATTCTACTCACACTGGTTCCTGTAATCGACACTTAAACACAGAATATTTTCTTTCGGTCTAATCTGTGTTATATTCCAGACTTGTTCGTTCTCATTTCTATGAACAAAACACCTCAGATTCATTTATCCGCAGAACAGTCCACTCTTTGTCACGCATTTCAATTACAGAGATGACCGAAACTCATCTTCAGGCTATCCGTACTTCTTACTTAGAGAGATCCAAAAATCTTGATGTGTGATTGATCACAGAGAGTGTATATATATGGTGGCAGCCTTCTTGTTTTAGGCCGACCATCCACTAGCTAGAAGGCTGACTTAACTGTGAGTGTGAAGCCCGACTTCATCATTGTAAATTTTTGTAGATGTTCTATGCTTGAAGCAACTTTACTTTTCTCACAGCAATCACACAAATAGTTAAGTAAAATGCTGATAGAACATATAAGTGGATCTTATAGAAGACAAACCAGAAACAGAAAAAATGTGATGGTGCGTTACGGCGGTCAATAGGATGCTTCAACCAGCAAAGTCTCCTTGGTCAGCCAATCCAGAATGTGTCACAACAGTCCTCCAATCAGCAACCGAGTCAACCCAAGTCAACTCCAAAAAAGGCAACGCTGTCCAGAAAAGTCAACGCAGGGCAGCAAGCTAAAAGTCAACGCAGCAACAGTTTGGTCAACCCTTTGACCTCGATTTCTGTGCCAAAGTGTACGTCCTCTCAAAATCGAACTTTCCAACAAGTTTCAGCCCTTTTGGACCATGCGTTGACCAAAGTCAACGCTGGTCAAACTTCCAGCAAAACCCTAGCTGCAGAAATTCGTCCTTCAGCTCAGTCGTACAGATTCGTCCTCCTTCTTCTTCACACGTGTGGGCTGAACTTGTCCTCCAAGGAGCTCGTACTAAATCAGATGAGAGAAGAAGATGTGTGTTGAGTTGTGTTGAAATGCTCTCCAACTTTGCCTGTATTTATATCCATCATTGGGGTGTGTGACACATCTGCTGGGGGTGTGAAACCTTAAGGTCGACCTGCACATATAATTTATTATAAATAATAAATTCAAAATAAATGTTCTGCTCATCGGATTAAGATATATTTTATATGGATTTTACACCTCTCCGAAAGAGGAATCCAACAAAAATACTAGCCACTTAATCTGAGCATCACAACATGGAGTTTGGACCTAGTTGTCCAAATTTAACAATCATATATTTCCAACGTTGATATAAGAACTATTTCAATCCATTCTTCCACAGCTTTTAGGACAAGATCTTGGAGCATTCAATGACGACTAGGTTCTTCATATACACGACGCTGAATACATTTATAAACATAAGACAAACCCTAAATAGACATCAAGAAGAAGTCTATTAACCTAAGATAAAATCTTGCTCTTGAAACCCATGAAGCAAGTACAACCAATATACACTTTATTATCTTTGTCTTTTTCTTTACATAAAAAATACATCATTACATAGTCAATATGAAGATCGACCTAGTTATACTCTTCAACACTCCCTCTTAACTAGGGAGGTATTCATACAGGTACATGGTCACTTTCAAAATGAAGAATCTCATAAGAAGAATCGGATTGGTAATCACATCTGTATAGCATCATATCAACCAGCATTGTCCTAGTGCAAGGCCTTGAATAACAACCCCATCTCTTAACGAGACAATGGGCTACATTGTTGGCGAGACACATGACTAATAGACATCATAGTCATTGTCTCTCCAAGATACATACCCCACCTAGGTGTTCCTAGAATATGACCTTCTTGGACTATTCTTCTCTTGAGTAGCCAGCCCTCAAAGAATATTGGTCCACAACTACTCTTATCTTGAATGCCCTATCTCATTCTCAAAGAGTATCGAATGCCAGATGATTACCCAATCCAATGGATGTGTCTATCCATTCTCTTCACATGGCCTTCACTAAGCCGTAGAAGACCAGAATGATGTGTCTAGACTCTATCCATTCTCTTCACATGGCCTTCACTAAGACTTACGGCTGTTAGTCCTGGTCTAGTGCATGACACTTGTAATAGAGAATCACATACGTCACTCCCTCTTACCACATGAAGGACATATTTCAAGTTTCTTCCACGCAAGAAACTAACCACCAGGCTCCTCATCAACAAGGGTCCTGCAGCAACAATCTAGCTACTCTTGAAAAGTTCCTCTCCTTGATGTTATGGATTTCGATATTGAGGAATCTTCAACTTTTGGCTTCATAGGGCACAAATCATCCATCACTTTCAGTCACGAGTCATGTCCACTATCAGAAAGTGATTCATCAATCTTCTTCATTTGGTCCACTGTTATGCCATGCTGCTTTCTTTCGAATCATCCCCAAGGATCATAAATCCTTTCTTATGATTAGCAACCCTGCATAAATTCATCCAAATAAATATATACATATGAACTTTTTAAAACAAAAGTTACCTTAGTGATGATCTTTCACCATGACATCTTTCTGTAGGCATCAATATCCTCTTATTCAGATTGACACATCTCCTAATGATATGTTTTGTCAAGGGTCTTCTTATTTACCAGACTTCTGTCATAGTCTACATATTCTCCCATGAGATCTACTAGTAACATCTTCTTGGTTTCTGGATGATAACTGCCTCTTGACATGGTTGCATTTCATGATCTCTTCCTTTCTGCACATTCTCCATTCTCAGGAACTTACAATTTTTCTAGTTTCTCGTTCATATACAACCACCTCATATTCCATGAGGACATATTATGTTTATTTCATCTGTCTGTGCACCAAGAGATACTTTTCCATAGATCATACTTCTAAATACAAAATTCCATTATCTGCAACCATATGACATGACTTCACAGCGTCCAATGTTAGCATATAAATTTATACATACCTCATACCTTTTTCCCTTGAGTCATCCTGTAGTAATTTCTTCAAGAATGAAGAGCTTCATTCCCTTGGACTGCTCCATCTATATGTCATCATATCTCAGAAATCTGTTTCCATGATGACCCTTGCTCTTGATGACTGCTTTCCATTAGTAATGTTATCAGAGAGGTTTTCCCGGAGCTGATTCACCAGGAGCTCCTACCATGCTTTGATTAGGATGCTACATTGCTTCCTATCATACAACCAACAAAAATCACCTAAAGGAAACCAAAACGATGATCTCAATCGTAGTGGAGATCCCTCGCTTCTTCGTTCTTAGATTCCTTTGTATTAGGTTCTTTCCTCTTTTCAGAGACGTGGGCTTCTTCCCTATTTCTCTTGTCCTTTTTCAGATTAAGGGCAACTTCTATTATAACTTCCAAGTTCATCATATCCAAGTCATCGTGCTTCGTCCATATTTCTTCTTTTACTCTGAGGACCAAAACTTACTAAATCTTCCTTTATTCCTGGAGTTGATCAGAGAGATTGCTTCTCTTGAGTAGATGCTTTCTTTCTTCTCTCAGCTTGATTACTTTGAAGATGGTTGAAGCTTCCTTTGAATGGTGATTGATGAGGATGTTCTGCTGCTTCCTTGAAAGATCAAGGATGATAGGTAACTTGCCTCGAAGCTTTTGATGGCAATACTTTGAGATGGCTATGAACTGCTGGCACATTTAAGATGGTACTTCAACACTGTCTTTAAGTCCAAACTATCTTATTTCTTTCACCGTGGAAGACTGACCTTTCTTCTAATCAAATCCTTGCTTTGATGCCTTCCTATGAAATCTGATCCTTGAGTGTGTCTATGCCCTTTCTAGCACCTTAGCTCTGATACCATGTTGAGAATTTAGAGAGCTGATGATTAATTCAAATTCTTCTCTTGATAATTACTTGTGAAGTTACTTGAGGTACTTATGTCTCCTCTTGCTTGGCTTAGTTAGTATTTCATCAAGTCAATTATCAAAGTACAAAAGACATGAAGTTAGGCTCTTCGAGCGAGGGCAAAATCTCTCCCTCTTGGAGAGGAAAACCCGTAAGGAATTCTTCTTATAGATCTTCAAATGACAAGTACCATGACCAGGACTTAGACCTTTGACTTAGGAATGCCTCCAAGACCTTGTCAATGCTTCTTTGTATGTTCGCAACGCTGATCCTTCTCTTGTGCACAAACTTAGAGAACTAGATCTCTATTTCGATTTTTCTTGATTTCATTTTCATTTATCAAAAATCTTCTTCATATTCACTTGGCACATATTTCTTTTGGGTACTGAAAATAGGAAGGTAAATCATAGATTTACCTTTCTTCTATTCTTGCACTTTCGAGTGGATAAGATACTACTTTACATGATCCGCACCTTCCTTCAGACTGACTGCATATTTATACAGAAATATAGCACAGTTAACTACTGTCTTGACTTCGTATTTAATTCATATGACATCGTGTTGTAATGCTTCACACATTTCTCTGTCTTGACCCGCACTGATTCCTGTGAGGTAATTCGGATACTGCATTCAACGTAGATTCATTCTACCCGCATTCTTCTCTGTCTTCAGCCCGCACTGATCCCTGTCAAGTAGTCTGGATTCCGCATTTAATCATAGATTCATTCTACTCACACTGGTTTCTGTAATCCGCACTTAAACACAGAATATTTTCTTTCGGTCTAATCCGTGTTATATTCCAGACTTGTTCGTTCTCACTTCTATGAACAGAACACCTCAGATTCATTTATCCGCAGAACAGTCCACTCTTTGTCACGCATTTCAATTACAGAGATGACCGAAACTCATCTTCAGGCTATCCGTACTTCTTACTTAGAGGGATCCGAAAAACTTGATGTGTGATTGACCGCAGAGAGTGTATATATATGGTGGCAGCCTTCTTGTTTTAGGCCGACCATCCACTAGCTAGAAGGCTGACTTAACTGTGAGTGTGAAGGCCGACTTAACTGTGAGTGTGAAGGCCGACTTCATCATATATTTCCAACGTTGATATAAGAACTATTTCAATCCATTCTTCCACAGCTTTTAGGACAAGGTCTTGGAGCATTCAATGACGATTAGGTTCTTCATATACACGACACTGAATACATTTATAAACAGAAGACAAACCCTAAATAGACATCAAGAAGAAGTCTATTAACCTAAGATAAAATCTTGCTCCTGAAACCCATGAAGCAAGTACAACCAATATACATTTTATTATCTTTGTCTTCTTCTTTACATAAAAAATACATCATTACATAGTCAATATGAAGACCGACCTAGTTACACTTTTCAACATCAAGTACTCTGTATGTGTTTGGATTCTGCATCTGTTAGACATGATTTTTCAAACTATAGTCTTTAACATTTAACTATAATACACAGCATTTCATGTTTTAGGAGTATTTTCTGCATGAACATTTTCTGATTTTTTGATGTTGCTTTATATTTTCCGATTCAAAATGGTTAATTTTTGCTCTTCTCATTATTCTTGACAGACAGGGGTTCATGGTGCTGTGTGCATTCTTGATGATGAGCCACGGACAGGAGGAAGGCATTGTGGTTCAGTAGATCCAAATGTTTGTCGAAGTCAGAAAATTACGTTCTCTGCATCTGTCATGATTCAACCTGAATCTGGACCAATTTGTCTTCTAGGAACTGAGTCACAGCAGAAAGTTTGTTGGGAAATTTTGGTTGCAGGTTCTGATCAAGGTATTGAAGCTGGTCAAGTGGGTCTAAGACTGGTAACAAAAGGCGGGAGACAAACTACCGTGGCAAAAGAATGGAATATTGGTGCTTCAAGCATTGCAGATGGAAGGTTTGGGCTGATTTTGCTGATTTTCATAGTTTTCTTATTTCATTAAATTGGAATTGTAATTCCTGCCGCCTATTGTAAATATTGTATTTTTTATGTTTTTAAATCTGTCTTTTAAGGCACATATGGTTTCTTTTTGTTTGTTGTATATTTCGAAGTTGAGATCTTCTAAAATCTGACAAATGGGAAATACAGGTGGCACATTGTAACGGTGACCATTGATGCTGAAGCTGGAGAGGCTGCTACTTATTTGGATGGGGGTTTTGATAACTATCAGAGTGGGTTGCCGTTGTGTGTGGATGGTGGGCTTTTGCAGGATGGAGCTGAAATTTGGGTGGGCATTAGACCGCCGTTGGACTTGGATGCTTTTGGGAGATCTGATAGTGAAGGGTCTGAATCAAAGATGCACATCATGGACGTGTTTCTGTGGGGTAGGTGCCTGACAGAGGATGAAATTAATGCCGTATATACTGCAACAAGTGCCGATGAATACAACATGGTAGATCTTCCCGAAGATGATTGGCAATGGGGTGAATCACCTAGAGTATGTATCTATTTACAATTTATCTCTCTTCTCTTCATGAGCAATTTGTAAGATATATGTGTTTTCCTTTTGAGTTTATGTTGTTATATCACCTCTATATTTTCTGGGAGAGTTTGCAAGTTATTTGGATCCTTATGGTTGGTTGAGGATTTTAGATTTGCATGAGTTTTCTTTTTAACATCTTGTAGGATAAATTATTTTATTAATTCTTATTGTTTTTGATCTGGTGGACTGCAACCACCTGACTTCAAGGAACATGATATATTTATCTGAGTTCTAAACTTATTCAATTATGTTGCAAAATGTTAAGGTTGAGGAATGGGAGAGTGAACCCGCAGATGTGGATTTTTATGAGCGAGATGAAGTTGACTGGGATGAGCAGTTTTCAAGTGGCAGAAGAAGAAGGGCAGAAAGAGAGGGGTTAGCCTTAGATATGGATTACATAACAAGAAAGTTGAGAAAACCCAAGATGGAAACACAAGAGGAGATAAATCAACGCATGCGCTCTGTGGAGTTGGCTGTTAAAGAAGATCTCATGGCTAGAGGGGAAGCCCACTTTACAGATCAGGAGTTTCCTCCAAGTAATCAATCCTTGTTTATAGACCCAGAAAATCCCACAGCAAAATTACAGGCAAGGATGCGCTCTCGTTATGTAGTGAATGCTATTTTTTTGTTGACTCATAAAACTGTGGTTAAATTTTTCTGCATCCATGTTTCTGGGCCATGTTATCACAGATGCACAGATTTGAAAGAACTTCTGCATTTTCCACATCCATTAGTTAAAAGAATTTTAATTTATTTGCAGGTTGTGAGTGAGTGGATGCGCTCATATGAACTGGTAAAAGAGAATTGTGGGGATTTGTATCCATGTCTTTTTGCAGGAGCAGCTAATCCTTCTGATGTCTGTCAGGTTGTTGCTTCTTTTAACTATTTATTAAGAGTGATGATGGTTGATCATAATATGTCTTGATGATTGTTTCGTATTAACTTCCCTTTCTGGTTATTTCTCTTGCAGGGTCGACTAGGTGATTGTTGGTTCTTGAGTGCTGTGGCAGTGTTAACAGAAGCATCACGAATATCTGAAGTTATTATCACTCCTCAATACAATGAGGAAGGAGTATATACAGTCCGATTCTGCATTCAGGTAAGATTGGTGGGAGCTTGTATGAGGCTATTCAAACCATGTAAATTATTGAATACGTCTTAAAGAAATCAAAACTTAATCTGTTTGACTGAGCAAGCTAATATTATAATATTTTATGATTATTCCTAGGGAGAATGGGTTCCAGTAGTTGTTGATGACTGGATTCCATGTGAATCGCGTGGGAGGCCAGCATTTGCCACTAGTAAGAAGGGTAATGAGTTGTGGGTCTCAATCTTGGAAAAGGCTTATGCAAAATTACATGGCTCCTATGAAGCGCTGGAAGGTGGCCTTGTTCAGGATGCTCTTGTAGATCTCACTGGGGGTGCCGGTGAAGAAATAGATATGAGAAGTTCTCAAGCACATTTTGATCTTGCCAGTGGAAGGCTGTGGTCTCAGTTGTTGCGTTTCAAGCAGGAAGGGTTTCTTCTGGGAGCAGGGAGTCCATCAGGCTCAGATGTTCATGTGTCTTCTAGTGGCATTGTTCAAGGACATGCCTACTCATTATTGCAGGTATTTGTATCTTTTCAAGTTTGGCATTTTGTTTGCGTGTAATTAGACATGCTTACAAACATTGTACTTAGGATTATTATACTGATGGTAGAAATAAAATTTGTGATAAATTAGTTTCATTAATGATGATATGGCAGCTGATAATGACATCTTTTTGTGGATCTCCACAAATGCTCATTACAACCATTGTCTTTCAGGTACGTGAGGTAGATGGTCATAAGCTTGTCCAGATACGGAATCCTTGGGCAAATGAAGTTGAGTGGAATGGTCCATGGTCAGATGCTTCCCCTGAATGGACCGATAGGATAAAGCATAAATTGAAATACACTCCTCAGGTATTGTTTGCTTCCCAGCATAATTTAGAAGAGAACTAATAGTTTGCAAGAACAACTTGTGTATTTCCTTACTTTTTCAAGTTGAACCTTATTACAGTGCACATTCTCGTAAGGCTATAAGAAGGATTTTATTCTCCTCTTATGTTATTTGTTTATTTTGAAGTCTTATATGAAATCATCCTCTGTCACTCTTCATGTGTGCTTTTGGTAGTCTACATGCACAATCTCAAAAAGGTTACATGTTTATAGCTGTGTCCTTGTTATATATACGAGTTTGCATGCATTAATTTTCAATGTACATATAAATATTAGTTATTGTGTGCTTCATTGTTTTTATTTGCATCTTATTTTCAGCATTAAGAACCCTCCTTTATTTTCTACGATATACTGCCAATGATATTGAAAATTCCACTTACTGTGGATTTTGAGATTATGATATTGTTTTCTTTGACAGGCAAAAGATGGCATTTTCTGGATGTCGTGGGAGGATTTCCAAATAAACTTCAGATCCATTTATGTTTGCCGGGTTTATCCTGATGAAATGCGCCATTCTGTACATGGACAATGGCGTGGATGCAGTGCTGGGGGATGCCAGGATTACGATACCTGGCATCAGAATCCACAGTTTCGTTTAAAGGCAGTGGGTCCTGATGCACGTATTCCAATACATGTATTTGTTACTTTAACTCAGGTGGCTAAAGAACCTTTTGTCCATTGTCTCACTGGTTGCTTTCCTGGCATATAAATTCCTTTTATCTAATGTATTTTTGTTGTTTTTGCAGGGTGTGAACTTCTCATCCAGAAAAAGGGCTGGTTTTGGGAATTATCAATCTAGTCATGACACATCAATGTTTTATATTGGAATGCGCATACTAAAGACATGTGGAACTCGGGCAGGATATAATATATTTCTGCACGAGACAGTAGGTGGAACAGATTATGTAAACTCACGAGAAATAGCCTGGGAAATGGTCTTGGATCCAGAGCCGAAAGGGTACACCATAGTGCCCACAACTATCCATCCTGGGGAGGAAGCTCCCTTTGTACTCTCCGTGTTCACTAAAGCAGCTATTGTTTTGGAGCCTTTATGATCTTGGTCTGGATCCATCTTCTTTTACAATTAAAATGTCTCCACTTCATAGAGCCAGAGCTGAAATGGTGCATTATAGTTTGGCTATAATCTATCATGGGGAGGGAGCATGCCCTTGTACTTCTGTTTGCAGCAAGGACTTAATTTTGGTATCTCTATGGTTTTCAAGTGATCCATATCCCCTACCTAAGTACATATGTTCCTGTGTCAAGGGTTCTGCACATTTGCAGCTCTATACAAGGCTCTTGCTCTACCAGATGACAGCCATGGCTCAATTTTGAATGCTCTGGTATGTTCTTGCCTTTGTTAATCCAGAGATCTTTATTGTATCTGCATCTGCAGTGTAGTTTCCGATAAGCCCTGGTGGGAGTTGAAAACATCTTTTTCTAGTGACACTTTTGTCAATAGTAAACCATATTACTTCCTGATTGTTTTCATTGTTATGGAAGCAGGTATATACTATAGACATGGTCTGTGGGTTGAGCATTCCGATTGAGCTGTGGGGAAAATGACATCTAATGGAGTAATCAAGTAAGCACAAAACTGGTATGGTTTTCTCCTCATCATCCTTTCTATTTTCTGTGCTGCATGCTGTTGGCTCTGTCAATTTTCTCTATGAGTAGAATTGTTGTATATGTGATCCAGCGTAGACTAAAATACTTCAGAGTTTTGCTGCTATCTGAAGATGGGTAGTCTGAAGGTGCAAGAGTTTTATAGTCACTCTGATGATTTACCCATGCATTCTCCATTCCAAATAAATTGTTTTGTATGTATCTTAAAAATATATTTAGATTTAGTGTGGCAAGTTGGTGAAGCAGATCACATTAATTTTTAAGGAAACATCTTTTAGAGTATCTTTCTGAAACAGCAGGCCTGATAATTCTGAAGCAAGCATTTTTTTTCCTTATCCTGGACAACATCTTTCTATGCATTCTTCCAATTAAGTGTATCTTGTGCATAACCTGTACTTATAACTGAAATCTGGTGGCACTTTAGATTCAATCTTTCTCATCAGGCATGGGTGTTGTAGGATGTCAGTGGTCGAACAATGTTGGCAGGAGGAATGATGCTATCAGCAAATGAGGAACACTGCTTTCGGTTCTTCTATTATATCCGAAGAGTGAGAAATGGACAGTTGAATGGCAGAAAATGAATTTCATGCTCTCATCAATCAATATAATAGAATACTGTTGATTAGAAGTAAGGGTAAAGAATAACCTGAAGGCAGTAACTATATTTGGATCTTATTACTGCAGTTTCGTGTTATAACATACAATTCATGTGATACTTTTCTTTTCCAGGGTTGGAGGAAATGTACGAGGTAAAGTTGCGACTTACATTATAATCAAAGTTTCATGGAAATAGACATAAGCTGTACGTCAAGGATATTTTCTGTGGGAATCTACTTTAGCCTTCCTTGCCATGGAAAGGATTTACTGATGATTTGTAAGATCATTTTAGTGCCACCAGTGATGAAATAGTTCTTGCAGTTGCTGGATTATTTGGGCCATCTGTGCATTTGTTACAAGGTGCTTATATACAAAGATGTCAGATGTCTTGATCATCTATCTATAAAGCAGTGTTTCTGCTAGTTGTATAGTATAGACAAGAGAATTGTAAAATATGTAAGAGTAATCTTGAAGATCGCCAATTTGTTAAAAAATGGGTCACCGTTGTTGCAGCACTATGAAATGGTAGTCTTCAGCAATAAAGTGGCTTTGTAGTGTTCAGCCAGAGTGTATATTATCTGTTGTGCAGTGCCTTTTCTTTTGAAACATATTCATTTTATAAGGCCGTGATTCTTGATCTTTGAATTCATATTCTCTTGAATTGTGAGGAAACCATATGTTAGTTCCATATGACTTTCAGTCTATGTTGTTGTGGTTATGCAATTTTCAATGCATTATCTCTTTTGTACTTTGAGACGGCACGTTCCACAACCAGATTTTTTAAATATTTATGAAAAACGGATTTCCAGCATTAGACCACTGTTTGTGTATTGAAAGGTGCCCCATTTATGGAGGGTTATGTAGCCATCTGTTAGATGCCACTGTAGAAGAGCTAGAGTTTTAACATTGCCTAATAACCTATTGGCCAGGGAACAATGTCTTGTGGGAAAGGGGATGTGCCCTCCTGTTGGGGGGTTAGGCAGAACCCTCTATTAATATCACTCCTGACGAACTAGAATTTTGACATTCCTTGGAGCCTATTGGCAAAAAGAGACAATGTCTATAGGAAAAGGTAAGTTGCCCCATTTTTAAGGGTGCGCTAAGCCATTTGTTAGATACCACTTTCAAAGAGCTAGAATTTTCAGATTGCCTAGAGCTTATCGACCAAGGGACAATGTCTAGAGGAAAAAGAAAGGTGCCCCCTTTTTGGGGAATGGGCAGAGCCATTTGTTAGAGACCATTGTAGCTAGAATTTTAACATCGTCTTAAACACTGTTGGCCAAGGGACAATGTCTTCTTGACACTATTTATCGGATGTAAGCCTTGTTGCCTAAAAATCTAGCAGGTCTTGTGAGGGGCCTCACAAGACAAGAGCTAGACCTAGATACAACAATGACGTGGAAGCCATTGTCACCTCAACATTCCACCTAACGCTATTTAGTGGAATTTCACAAGAAGGCAGGGTTCCTGATATAAGTCACCTAACATATGTTCTAACTCTAGCTCAAAGGTGGCAATTTCAATAGATTCAAATGGGGCAATTAGACTAACAACTAGGCTCAGTCCAATGAGAAGTAACAATGTACCCTCGAAAGTGTTGAAAAGTGTAACTAGGTTTGGTCTTCATAATGACTAGTAATTATGAATTGATGTAATAAAGATTTCATATAATAAAATGTATTTTATAATACTTGCATCATGGGTTTCACGAGCAAAGAGTTTTTATTATGGGTCAAAGACTTCTTGTTGATGCCTTTAGGGGTTTGTCATCTTGTCATGAATGTATAATTTAGAGTCATATATATGAAGTGTTGTTACACTTGTAAAGACAAATTATTGATGAAAATGTATGCCTTAAGACCTTGTCAATATGCTCCTTGAAGTCAACTTAATACATGTTGAAGATTCACCATCATTCATGTCGACCTACACACTAGTTCAAGTCGGCCTACCCACAGAAGTCAAGTCGGCCTAGAAGAGGGAGACAATACCCACTATATAAAGGAGGGAATGCGACTTCATTTGGAGATATCAAGTTTGGAAAATTTATGTGATTCAAGTGCGGGTTAAGGGCTGCAGTGAGAGCGGAATAGAAGAGAAAAAACAACGAACAAAGAAGAGGATAAACTACCTCTGTTTTGGGTCCATCCTACCTTGTCTATTTCTGTGAGTTGGTGCAAAGAAAGGAGACATTCCAGCAAGGCAATAAGGCAATATAACAAAGAATAAAGGCTCTATGTTTTGGATTTAAGTCCATGATATAAGTCTGAACTACAATGCGAGAAAAGGAGGAGATATTCCACAGAAAGAGAGAGTACAAAGGCATGCTTAGAAAGGGATAAGGTCTTGAGCTAACCCTCATTACAATAGTGCGTAAGGAGTCTTGGCAACTAGAAGAACCTTGCAAAGAGTATCAAGAAGGTAGGATCTTAGACTTGGTAGTAAGAGGAATCTTTTAGAGGCTGAAGAAGAACAATAGAAGGCACATCAGTAAGGGCTGCTAGATAAGGCATTGAGTTTCCCTAGTGTTGGTGCAGAACAATGCAGAAAGGGAAGATCAACATAAGGAGCAAAGAAAGAGCAGTGACAAGGTCTTGAAGACATACTGGTGTCAAGGGTTTGTGTCATGGTCATGGTACTTGTCAATTGAAGATACATAAGAAGAATTACTTTTGGGTTTTCCTCTCCAAGAGGGAGAGGTTTTGGCCCTGTCTTGAAGTGCCTAAATTCTCTGTTTCTTGTGTTTTGATAATTAATTTGATGAAAGACATAATTATCTAATGAAGACAAGATCTAAGTAATAGAAGCGTAACAAGAAATTATCAAGAAGAGAAATTGAATTAAACGCCCTAATTTCTCAACAAAAAGAACCTACAAGGAATGGCTTATAGCCTAGGGCTTGGATGATATGATACAAAATTGACACACTTAGGCATATAAGATCGAGAAAAGGCTTGCAAGAAAGGTATGGTCAACAAGGAGCAACAAGCCTTCAACACACCCTAAGTTGAAGCCTTGATGCTAGTTTAGTGTTTCCTAGGGTAGAATTTCCTAGGGTTTGTGATGTCAACCATCGATTCCAATGATGCAAATTGCAAGATTTAGATGTGATAAGGTCCAACCAACAACAACAACCTCAAAATAGGCCAACACGTCAACCCCAGTAGAATTTGTCCCCATGCCCTAGCCCTAAAAACTTTCCTTGACCAAATTAGGAGAGGAGAGAAAAATGAGTAGAGTTTTTATGGTTTTTACCATCAATGTGGATGCCAATGCTTACTAACTACTTGGGTGATGGAGTCCAAGGGACAATTATTATGGAAATATCAAACCCTTGAAAGGAGTAAGGGGGAAAACCCTAAATTTCAACTTTTAAAACCCTAGCTATCATTCCATAAATGGATAAAAACAAGAGAAAAAGCTCTCTAGGATGTTAAAGATTCTTAATTAAAGCATGAAACATTTCACCGAAAAAATCATATAAAGATATGCATTTAGACAAGATTTATAAACATCGCAAAACACATTGCATACAATAACCATACAAAATATTCAATAGTAAAAGTGGATAAAAACAAGAGAAAAAGCTCTCTAGGATGTTAAAGATTCTTAATTAAAGCATGAAACATTTCACCGAAAAAATCATATAAAGATATGCATTTAGACAAGATTTATAAACATCGCAAAACACATTGCATACAATAACCATACAAAATATTCAATAGTAAAAGTATTCACAAGATATCCATAAACAATCCTTAATAATCCCAAAATGACGTCTCGACAACAAGGTCTAGTTTGCAATAACAAAATATCCACAAAGATCTCATCTCCACAATAGTGGCGAGGTACAAGAGCTAGGCTGAAATCTTATAAGAGGCCCAAATAGTCCAATAGTGATGATGAAATGGAAGAGTGAGGTGACATTTTATTTATATGATGTCTACCTCACCTAAAATTAACTAAGAAGCCCCTCAAACAAGTTTGACGAGTGAAACATAAAATAAACCTAGGGTTACAAGCTAACCCACCAGCTCAACATGAAATAATGCCAAAATATTGCCACACATGTGATTCACATGCCTCCAATGTAAAGATTTCATGCTCCTTTTGGGCTCCAAATGCCAAGTCATGGTGAAAGGAAGGTTGAAGGTGTCTCCACACATCATGATCATCCATCACTTGAGGAATAGTCCTCAAAACCTCAAAGCAACTACAAGGGCCCCAAATCAAGTTGAGATGCCCACACGTCATTTGCATGGGTCTCAAATGGTCAAAGTAGTTCCTTCCCTATCCAACGCTAGGGCTCCACTAGGGGCTACAAACCCTACCTAATATTTCGATGGAAGACCATCCTCATTTGTGCTCCGAATAATGGATTGACCATCAGGTAGTGTCAAGGCCAACCCGGGGGCATGTTGGGTCCAATGGTGCAATCATCAAGAATCCTCTATGCTAGGCAAAAGAAGATAATCACCCTGGGTCCTAGGGTTCCTTTAGGATGTGTATTAGCTGCTCAAGTCATCATATTGCCTAACATTTTGTTGTAAGTAGGCAATGTTGTATTTGCTAAGTCATCAGTCTCTTTTCCATTAGGGTAATTTTGAGTTCTAAAATGGGCCTCCTAAGGAAATTATAAATTAATAGTGGAAATAATAATACAAGATTTGATTACATCATCAAATTTTAGAGGGAAAAAAGAAAAAACTATTTTTCAACTCATATTTTTAGCTCATCTCCCTATGGGTTTACTCAAATTTCGAGCGTAAACACTCGTTGGATGCATAATTTTATCCTCATCCAAGGAGTGCCCATGTTGCATACTTTTGACGAACCCTGCTACACGAAAAATGAGAAATACATGAAAAAACGTGACTGAACGAAACTTGAGTAAAAACTTAGGGAGATAAGTTGAAAATACGAGTCGAAAAAGTAGTTTTATTATTTTTTAATATAGATATTTTTTTACTCCAAAAATGGTGAATCATCCCCCATGGTTGACATCATCATTTTGAATCCTATTGGTTCTTGTAAAGTTTATTTTTATTGTACATTTTTTTATGAGGCCCATTTTAGACCTCAAAATTCCCCTAATGAGCCTGGGTACCTGTGGAGTGGATGCCTTCAAGACCCGTGTTGTTGTGGACAACCTGGCAAGACCAACCTAAAATCAAGTAAAAACAATCATATATTAGAGACTAAGATTATAAAGCATGTAAATAGACCAAACTTGTATGTTAATGGCATACTAATACTTCAAAATGAGATCACCTTCCAATATCTAGCTAGACCAAGTCCTGTAAAGGTGTTCCCTGCCTTGTTATGGGTGGCTAATAGACAACCCTATTAGGTGCTTCCAACCCCCAAGGGGAGGTGGCATTTATTGGGTTAACCCTTTAATCAATCAGTGTTGGTGTAAATGAGTGGAATTGGAGGGGACAAACTTCATGGACAAGTGCCATGATTAGGGGACTAGGTAATGGGAGTCCACATCTCGATTGTATAGATGTAATGGCGGGAGCAATTGTGAATGCATGAGTTACACTAGTCGACCTGCTTTTTCACCCCTGGCTTTTACTTCTCTTTTTATAATGCTGTGTGTTATGGTGCATAACTAAAGGATCAAAGCTAGCTCTTTATGATATAACATTTAATTTTACCCCTTTAGATGAGTTGGTTTATTGCCCATCAGGGTTGGGACATGCAAGGGCACCTTTTAATGAGGAAGAACATCAGATGCTCAGGAACCATGTGATGGCTAATGAGGAGGGATATTTTCCCCACACTCTAACTTACGTCCTTGCCATCTTTTGCATTTTGATTTTCTTTTCTTTCTTGTAGCCATATTACGCTTATCCATTCTTTCATTTGCATCAATCTCCATAGCGATGTTTTCTGACCCTACTAAAAGATGTGGATAAGAGGGTGCCAAATCCCATTGAACCAATGATAAGTTAGACCCAAAGAATGGAGGTGGTATAAAAGGCTTATAATTTGACATGGAAAGTGTTGAGTATGGTGTAAGGGATAATGAACACCTTACTTCAATCCAGGTTTTCCAAGTAGTGCCCCTCTTATGAAGGGAGGTTCTACTGGACTAGGGCTAAGAATTAACCCTCGTAACAAGGTGAGAATAAATTTACTGTCAAGATCAGTGAATTTTCTAGATCACCCCTTTATGCATGCTAAATGCCCTAAACATCAAGTATAAACAACCAATGGCAAAACGATAAAAAAGCTTGTTGAGTAGCAACCAACCTTCATTTAAGAGGAATGCCAAATGGTTGGTTGGATGTCAAAGGTAGGGGAACAATCTTCTTCTATGGGGTTGCCCATTTTGGTGGGTAACATCTGGCTTCAACTCGGGGAGATGAGCTCGCCATAGAGTGCATGATTGACATGCTCGAATGAGGAGTTATGAGAACTCTAGGGATCCCTAGGCTCGTAGACTTGTCATTTGCACACTCAAATCAACTTATTTGGAAGCATGTGTATTGGGTGTTGATTATCACCCTGGTTCTATATGACATAATAAAATTCATACAAAAATGCAATCTAACTAAATGAGATATAATCTATGATGCAACACAACAATATGAAGAATGCAATAGTTAGGATGCCCACACAATATGCAATGCAACTAACTACATATAATACATCAAGTTATTGTAGGAATATATTCCTTCACGAGTTGGCCATTCATTGGTAACAAAACCTCTCTTTAAGAATCTCAAGATGGTATGCATTCATACCAGTCAGGCTAATCACCTTGTAGGGTCCAATCGAGAGGTTATCAAAATTTTTGTGCATCCTAGCCTTTTCTTTACCTTTATCCCATAAAAGGACCATAGTCCCTGGTTGAGCCTTTCAGACATAAGTGCCCTTAATTTTTTCTTGATTTTTGCTTACTTGATTAAGGGTTTACACCAGGATTCATCCATCTCAATGATTTGATCAATTCTAGACTGCACAACATCTTGTTGGTCAGGGAATGCTTTGAGGCATTCCAACACTTTGAGGCATTCCAACACATGGAGTTGCAATTGTATCTCCTACATGAGTTGGAAAAGGATACAACTTTTGACAATTGTGCAAATCACTGATAGAGCATACTTGTTTTTTTTTTCATCTCAATTGTTTTTATTTTCTCCTAAATTTTTCTTGATAATGGTCATAAGGATTTTATTGCTCGACTCAACTTGACCATTCCCTTGGATACTAATTTGAAGAGTGAGACAATATAATACAATATTTACAACAAAAGGATGCAATAGCCATAGAATTGAAAGCTCTAATATTGCCAATCACAATCTCAACAAGGACCTTGAATCTAGTGATAATACGATCCTCTAGAAAATCTATCACAACTTGATCCATAATTTTCTTGGTGGGAATGGCATCAACCCACTTAGTTAAATCATCAATGGCGATTAATTCTCTTAGTGGGGATGGTTTCAACCCACTTACATAGAAATCTGTGGTGATTAAAATCCACCTATGACTTTTAACTATTGTATCCCTTTGGTGAGGGCCATGTCTAGGCCCAACACCAGGGCTTCATACTCTACTATGTTGTTTGTGCAATCAAAAGCTAATCTGTAGGAAAACTAAACGTGTGCTTTGGAGGGTGATACCAAAACAAAACCTTTTGAGAAATCCTAGATTCCCCATATCCATAATCTTCTACATTTTTATCTGAGGTTGCACAAAGGAACTCAATTAAAGGCCCGATTATAGGTCTCCTAAATACGAGGCCATAGGAATTTTCTCCCATGGGAATTTTAATGCGAGACATATCCATTTCGATGGTTCCCCTATGAGAAATAACTCATTTTATAGATAGTAACATTCCCCAAGCTTCAAGGATATCAATGATGATCACATCCATGATGGTTTTCCTTTTAGGATATCCTTGCAAGTTGATAGACAAATTCTCAATGATCCCACGCGCTTTTATGGCCTTAGAATCTATTTCACACACATTCCTATATTCCCTTGAAATTTCTAGCCCTAATTGCTTAATGATTTCCAATGGTATTATATTAGTTGATGCTCCTGAATCAATCATGCTATCATGGAGGAGGAACCCATTTATCTCAAGGGTTATGAAGAATGGGGATGTTCGACATTAAACTATCAAGCATACAAGACAACAAGTGGATCCACACTATTTGTATTGGTTTCATTATTGGTATTGTCATGGGACACTTCCTCCTTAATTTGTTCTTCTTCTATCCTATTGACTTGTGCTATCATAGTGTTATAGTTTTTCAATACAATAAGCATCCAATTTTCAAAAGTATTTAGAACACTTTTGATGAGATCAATTGCAAACACTAAAGCTTCCTCAAGTTATACTTCAAGTAGTTAGAGATTTGAAGTGATTCATCTTGAGCTTGCCAATCCATTTTAGGTTTCTTGTCCCTAGTGAGGTAGGCAATTTCCCTTACTAATGCTTGGAGGTAGGTTGAGAGTTTTAATTCATTAGGGGGCTTCAGTTTCTCAGGTGTCATAACAACTAGGTTTGGTTTTATTTTTGTTGTATTCCTTCGAAATAAAACCATATTTTCATTTATATTTGAAGAGAAAATACATTTTGTATATACACACTAAATGTGTGCATTCATCAAGAATTTTCCCAGATCCTTGTGTGGCAACAAGAATACAAAACATATACTAGCTGATATGTGCTTACATTTTTGTACTACAATTCAGAGCAACCAAAATGGCTTGAAGAGAACAAAAACTAGAAATAATATATATAAATGGGGAAGATCAAGTGGTGTAGAAATCACTTATCTTCCCCTTCTTTCCTTTCTTTTTCTAGACCTACTGCCATTACCAGAATTAGGGTCCACTAGAAGCAGGGCCATATCACTCATCACTATCTCAAGAGGTTGTTCTTTATCCAAATCAGAGCTTTTTGATATGTGGATAAGCTTTGTGCCCACTGTTCCATCCTCCTTTTGTGTCATTGTTCTCTGAAGTTTTGATACCTGGATTATTATTGAATCCATCTTGCTCTGATTGAGAGTAGCATTGTTAATCTTTTCTTGGATGCCCCCTTATTCATTGACCTGAGTCTCCGTAGTTTCTTCTTCTTCTTCTTCATATAGATGTAGATCTGTAAACTATCATTCTTTTTGCTTATGGACCTTCTTTTTTGGTTTCTTTTTTGCATGTGGACATTTGTTTTGTAAGTGTCTTGTTTGAAAGCAGTTTCGACATCTAAATGGTGTGTTCTCCTGGTCTAAAATTTGAGACCACTGAGGATATTTTTGTTTCAAAATAATGTGATATGGTAGACCTTTGCTAAGGTCAATCTCCACACATATTCTAGCAAAAGTAAAAATACTTCTCTTCTTTCAAGATCTCTTTTTGTGAAACTACCTAGAGTGTTCCCAATATCCTCTTAGGACCTTATGGTACCAAAAAGGAAGAGGTAGGGTTGGAAGTTTCACCTGAATCGACATATTTGAAACCAACATATTTGTTGCTCAAAATATGGAAACCATGGGGCAACAAAGTGCCCAACGCTACCCCAAAACCAAGGCCATTCATTAAGAGAACACTCCAAATCTTTTTATGTATCAAATTGAACAATGAATAATGTTATAAAACTAGCTCCAAAAATAGAAGAAAAGAGAGATCAACGCCTTGGAATTTAACCACTTTGAGGGGGCAACCTCCAATACATTACATAAATGAACAATTCTTGGATGATACAAACAACAAAACCTCTTGCTATATATAGGAGTCCATGGGATCACAATATAATCTTAGCTGACCTAACAATAATAATGTAAGGGCACAATAATAACAATATTGGGGTTACAGGGGTACAACAATAACAATAAGGGGGTTACACTAACAACAATAAGGGACTATACTAGTAATATAGGGACCTAACATGCCCCTCTCCTTCAAAAAGTGTTGTCTTCAACACTTGAGTAGCTTCGGATGCATCCGTATAAAATTCTCAACCTCCCATGTAGAATTTTCATTGGGTAAGTTCTTCCACTTGATGAGATACTCTGAAATTGATCGATTTCTTCGCTGTCGAGTTCTTGTTTCCGTGACTGTTTCAGGTTCCAATATGATTTTTCCTTCTTCATCAAGTTCTGGCAATATTGTTTGAACTGGAAGTTTGTCATCTATAATATTCTTTAAGCATGAAACATGGAAAACTGGATGCACTCGTGAAGAAGCATGAAGCTCCAATTTGTATGCCATAGTACCAATATTTAGCAACACTTTGTAAGGACCATAGTACTTTGGCGATAATTTATTATCCTTCTTAGCTTGCTTGAGGGACATTTGTTTGTATGGTTGTAGCCGTAAAAATACCCAGTCTCCTACATCAAAATTTCTCTCGATGCGATGTTGATCTGCCTTTTGTTTCATTCGATTTTGTCCCAAATTTAGGTTATCCTTTAAGAGTTGGAGAACTTCTTTTTGATGCTCGATGTGATATTCCACTGCTTGCACCTTCGAATTTTCTCTTAAAGATGATGTGATGGACGGTGGATGATATCCATAAAGTGCCATAAATGGGGTCATTTTCGCTGCACTATGGAAGGAAGTGTTATATCACCATTCAGCGAGAGGTAACCACTTGACCCATTGTGTTTGCTTATCAGATACAAAACAACGAAGATATCCTTCCAAACATTGACTCACTATCTCAGTTTGACCATCGGATTGAGGATGATAAGATGAGCTATGAGCTAGTTGAGTACCCAAACAAGAAAATAATTCTGTCCAAAATTTTCCAATAAAAATGGGATCTCTGTCACTTAAAATAATCTTTGGGTTTCCATGTAGCTTTTGAATTGTTTCCGTAAATGTAGTAGCAATTGTACTTGCTTTAAATGGATGAGATAATGCACAAAAGTGTGCATACTTGGTAAGTCTATCAACTACCACCATGATGACACTCTTTCCTTCGGACTTAGGTAAACATGTGATAAAATCCATTGAAATCTCCTCCCAACGTTGACTTGGAATGGACAAAAGTTGTAGAAGACTTGGGATCTTAATTGTCTCAACTTTATTTTGCTGGTAACTAAACATTCCGCCACAAACTTTTGAATATCAGATTTAAGGCCATCCCAATTTTTTTTTTCACCCTGGGGTAAGTTTTTAAAAACCCCGAGTGTCTTCCTAAAGTAAAAGTGTGCAATTCCAAAAGAATCATTTGTTTTAGTTGGGAATTATTACAAATATATAAGTGATCTTTGTACCATAAGGAATGATTTTTCCAACTAAATATATCAGAGGTACTAGGATTTCGCTGTAACTTTTGAATGAGTGTCCACACTGCTTCTTCCTTCTTCCATTCATCCTTTGCTTCGGTTATCCAATCTGGTTGGATAATAGAAATGGTACAAAACAATGTTTCCACCTCCTCATCTTTCCTTGAGAGTGCATCTGTGACAACATTTAGCTTCTCTTTTTTGTAGATGATTTCAAAGTCATAACCCAACATCTTTGTGACCCATTTTTGATGCTTTTCTGAAGATAGTCTTTGTTCCAAAAAGTGTTTAAGACTATCATGATCAGTTTTTACCTTGAAGTGTCTTCCCCGTTAGGTAAGGTCGCCATTTCTTTAGTGCATGTAGTATTACCAATATTTTCTTCTCATAAATAGCTTTCTGTAAATACTTTCCTTTGATTGGACGACTTTCAAAAGCAACGAGTTTTCTTTCTTGCATTAAAACAACACTAATTCCATTTCCCGAGGCATCACATTCCATAATAAAGGTTTTTGTGAAGTTTGACGTAGCTAAGACCGGTGTTAGGCACATTTCCTCTTTAAGATGTTCAAAGGCCTTAGTTGCTTCAAGAGTCCATCAAAATGCATCTTTATTCAATAATGTTGTTAGAGGTGTCGCTATTCTCCCATAGTTCTTAACAAACTTCCGATAATACCCTGTTAACCCGAGAAATCCTCGCAACTGCTTTATGGTTGTGGGGACTTTCCATTCCTTAATGGATTTAATTTTATTAGGGTCTACCTTAACGCCCTCATGAGATACAATATGACCCAGATATTCCACCTCTTGCACTCCAAAGAAACATTTGCATGTTTTTGCATATAATTGTTTCTCGTCCAATAGTTTGAACACCGTGTCAACCTGTTGAACATGATCCTTCCAAGACTTGCTGTAGATTAGTATATCATCAAAAAATACTAGCACCAATTTTCTAAGGAAGGGTTTGAAAATGGAATTCATCAACCCTTGAAATGTAGAAGGTGCATTGGTAAGGCCAAAAAGCATGACCAAAAATTCATAATGACTCTCATGAGTTCGAAATGCTATTTTCAGAATATCTTCCGTATTCATTTTAATTTGATGATATCTTGAACGAAGATCCAACTTGATAAAATAAATTGCTCCATTTCATTTATCCAATAATTCATCAATCACAGGAATTAGAAATTTATCTTTAATAGTGAGCTTATTGAGCTCCCTATAATCTGGACACATGTGCTATGATCCATCCTTCTTGTGCACCATTACTACTGGCGCAGAGAAAGAACTTTGACTAGGTTGAATTATACCAACCTCTAACATTTCTGCAATCATACGTTTAATTTCACTCTTTTGGACATAAGGATATTTGTAAGGCCTGATGTTTGGAGGAACACTTTCTGGAATCAAATGAATAGCATGATCATGATCACGAATAGGTGGGAGTCCTTTGGGAGTTTCAAACACCTTGGAATGATTGTCCAAGACTTTTTGAAGATCTAGAGAAATAGATGATTTTGATTTTGGAACTTCTAGTGAGCATAATTGTGCAATTATGCCTCGTTGTTCTTTTTTCAGAAGCTTTGTCATGATATTAGAGCTTATTATCTTTCTCGGCTTCCTTGTAATACCTCGTAATTCAACTTCCTTTCTTTCCGAAAAAAATTTCAAGAAAAGTTCTTGAAAATTAAAAGCTACCATCCCCAAAGATTGTAACCGTTGTACTCCTAGTACAATATCAACACCTTCCATTGGAATGTAAAACATTGGACTATTCAATACGTATTCCCCCATGGTTAGCTTGATATTATGACATTTTCCAGAGCAATTTATAGTTCCTCCATTGGAAACCGTCATTTGACATTCTGGTGCTGGGTATAGGAAACAATTCAATTCCTTGGCTACGTTACAATGAATAAAATTATGGGTACTACTCGAATCAATCAACACTATTATCTTTTTCTTCTTGATATGTCCTTCTATCTTGAGAGTTTGAGGAGTGGTAATACCTTCTAATGCATTACACGATATGGTTAGACTAATTTATTCTTCTTCTAGGGTTGGTTCTTGGTGTATATCCTATTCTTTTGAAGTTTCTTGTTCATTTTCTTCCTCCTCTTCACAATCTATGTAAAATAATTTCTTTTCAGCACACTTATGACCTTTAGTGTATTTGCTATCACAACTGTAGAAAAGCCCTTTTTCTCTTTTTTCTTCCAATTGTTGTGGTGTCAACCTTGTAGGTTGTGGAAATCTAGGAGTAGCAACACTTCCATATTTATAGAGGTGAGTGGTAGGCTTCCTTGTCGCCATAATTTTAGATTCAATTTTTCTTGCCAATCTGAATGCCTTATCCAATGAATCAGGTTCTCAAACACGAACTTCATGTTGGATGTTATCCTTTAAAGTCCCTATGAAAACATCAATCCGGTGTTCCTATGGAATATATGTTACCCTTATATTCAATTTTTGGAAGTCTTTAATGTGCTCCACCACTAAACCCTTTTGTTTGAGATTTATCAACTGGCTAAAGAAGGTGTTGCTCTTTGTATCCTCATAATGTGCTATCATTTCCTCTGTAAAAATTGGCCAAGTGACAATTTTTTTACAGGAGCAAAGCCATTGATACCATACAAATGTATTTTGTTCTAAATGTAAAGTTGCAATGCATACCTTTTGTGTGTTTTGGACATTATTGAGATCAAAATATTGCTCCATCTGTAGTATCCACGTTATGAGATCTTTGCCATCAAAATTCCTCATATCCATCTTTGGATTATGGTGGTTCTTCCATCCAAAATTAGGGTTTATGAAATCACGATTAACATTTATTTTGTTCTCATCATGAGTTCCTCTACTATCTTTTCGCCATTAGGAAACATTTCTTGTATCAACTTTGTCAAACCTTCCATGTCTGCTTTTAGATCATTATTCATGTTTTCCATGTTGTCTTTTATTTTTTCTTCCATGTCATCCATCTTAGCTTTCATGCCTTTCTTCTAACCATCCATCTTAGCTTCCACGCCTTTCTTCAAAACATCCATTTCATTTTTTGTTGCTCTTTGCGAGAGCGAAATTTGGTGCACTTGCTCTTGTAATTTTGACATGTTATGTTGCAGTTATTCGTCTTCATGAGTCATACTAGAGTATTCTAAAGGCTTAATGATTGTTGAATTATTTTTAGGGGCATTTGAGAACCCAATATTGATATCTATTCTACAATATGCCCTTGGAATCAATTCAAACTAATTTTTCACACAAGACTTATGCAATTCAAAAAAAAAATACACACTTTTTTCTTGCTTTTAAGGAGCTCGATAAAGAAACTAAATTATCTCTGTAATTGCGGATCTTCAATATCTGAAATTCGACCTTGTAGTAGCCCTCTGAAGCTTATTTCAAATGCCACAGGTTGGACTTGATTTGGATTCTTCAAGACAAAGTTATGCCCAATCTCCCACAATGACTTAATTATGGACTACTTCAATAGAGAGAACTTGTACGATGTGCCACGTGTCACTATGTGCTCTTTCGGCTCTGAAATTGATACACAGGGAACTACAGCCTGTGTACTTCCGACCACTTTTTACAAAATTTCAATCCGATGCTCAGAGAGAGAGTTATGACAATTTTCCCACAGTCACCTCTTTGAGATGAAATTCAGAAGCCTGCAAAAACACTAACTTCCACAGATCATATCTCCACAAATTTAGCGAAACAAGATCTAAATTTTTCACACGACGTTCCTCAAGATTTTGGCTTCGCTCTGTAAAATTTTTAGCTTCTGAACCTTAGTAGAAAAATAGTTATAGCGAAATTTCCACGATGACCTGTTTTAGGTGAAATTCGAGAGTCTTAAAAAACTCTAACTTCCATAGTTCATATCTCTGAAAATATTGCGAAACAATATCTGAAATTTTTCCATGACGTTCCTCAATATGTCAGCGTCTCTCTGTAAAAATTTCAGATTTTGAAACTTCGTAGAAAAAAAAAAGTTATAGTGAAAATGACATGATGACCTGTTTGGAGCAACGAAACCCTAGAATCCAAAGTTCTGATACCAAATGTTATGAAACCAGCTCTGAAAATAGAAGAAAAGTGAGATCAGCGCTTTAGAAATCAGTCACTTCGAGAGGGCAACCTCCAATACATTAACAATTCTTGGATGATACAAATGACAAAACCTCATTCTATATATATGAGTCCATGGGATCACAATATAATCCTAGCTGACCTAACAATAATAATGTAAGAACACAATAATAAAAATAATGGGGTTACAGGGGTACAACAATAAATACAAGGGGGTTACACTAACAACAATAAGGGACTATACTAGTAATATAGGAACCTAACAAATAAGCCTTTGGAACATGAATAAATGTCACAGTTGGGTGTCCAAGAGGAGAGAACTCACTGGTGTAATGCTTCTTATTTTGGCCAAAAACCATTAAACCTTCAAATAACCGCCTTTAATTCAAGAGTCGTGAAGAGTGAATTTACCTCTGGAAGGTTAACTAACATGGCTGGTGGATGCTTCATTTTTTGTACAATGTAAGGTCTTGGAGTGTTCTGAATTTGATATGTTGGAGAAGAAGACTTGCCTTTTTCAATAGAGGTTTTGGCCTTCCCTTTCACTTCATATTTAAAAGAGATAGAACCACTGGGATATCTGGAACTTGGAGCTCCATTACACAACCTTAGATTCAATATAATGGCGACATTCCTCGAAATACGATATTCCTTCATCTGGAATGAGTTTTGTCACAATTTTCCTTCATAGACCAGACATTGAGAAGATGCAGGGATTCCCAAACAACATTGAATACTCTGTTTAAGGTTTTTCACCATGTCCATTTCCTTAATCGAGAGGAGAGTGACCTTTCCATTTAGATTTTTAATAAATATTTGAAAGGGGTTCTTTTTCATCTTTGTTTGTTCTGTAGCAAAGACAAAGCTTGGAAAAGAAGCAGAGGAACCTGTTGAAATATGTAACTAGGTTCAATCTTCATAATAACATATGTAATCATCACTTTTTGTATTTAATGTAAAAATAAAAATAAATCTATTATTATTGTTCTTGAGGCATAGGTTTCATGCTCAAGGAAAATTTATTTTTTTAGGTCAAGTATCCATTGAGGGCTTCAAGGTTGGCCATAAAGTCAAATGAGTCATTGTCATCTATGAAAGACCCTCTTGGGAATGTTACAAGAATTTATTTGAGTCATAGTTGAGTCAAACAGACCTCCAAGACCTTGTCAAATGTGCAAGCTACAAGTTGGCCTTCTCAAAAGACAAGATGACCTAGAGACAATGACAAGTCAACCTATATGATGTGACAAGAAGCCTATATATACAAGGATAGTCGACCACTTTAGAGAGCATCCAAGCAAGCAAAAAAAGTTCAATCTGAAGCACAATAATCACTAGAAAAGTAAGCGTAGAAAGAAGAATATAGAACAGAGGAAAATTCAGAATTCTTAAGGACTGTTTTGGGTAAATTTCTCACAGTGCAACCTGCAATTAGGACATAATTTCACCTACAACAAGACCGAGTTGCAGTTAGATCAAGGAGCCACATGAAGGGTAAAAGAAGCATTGATAATCAAGCCGAGTTGTTGAGGAGAGATCTGCTGTCCAAGCGAAGAAGCATATAGACAATCCTTACCATATGTGCGAGCTAGTGTTGTTGTAGGAAGGACCGAAAATCAAATTAAAAAATGAAACGCTGAAATTGAGGTCGAAAAGGAAGCAAACAACTATTGGAAGGCTAGTTTGACTATCTTTGACTTTGTGGAAGAAGAGCTCATCAATGAGAAATTTGATTTGGTCTTGGAGAGGTCTTGGTCAAGGGTCATAGGCCTTGGAATTCGTCAATTGAAGTTCTATAAGAAGAGAAGAGTTCTTCCTGGCTGATAACCTACATCTTGTGTCCTATTGTCTCATTGATTTATTGTTTGGTAGTTGTTTGATGATAGAGAATACTGATAATAATTAAGTAAAAGAAGAAGCAAATCAAGTTACATAAAAATACATCACAAGAAGTTATCAAAATAAGAGAAATTACCTAACTTGCTTCCCCTAGATTTCTCAACATGGTATCAAAGGTAAGGTGACAAGACAAGGAAAGGAAACTTAAATAGGGACACTCGAGGACTGAAGCTCAAGAAAGGTCAAGGAATCAAAGAGGACATCAAATCATCAAGAAGGGACAAGGACCGCACAAAGGAGCATCAAGAACTATTCATCTTAAGGATCATCACATCTCAAAGAAAAGACGACCTTAAAACCTTAACTCATCCGAAGAAGGGTTCTACAAAAGAAGATCTCAAGGAACCTACTTCCACTCAAAGAAGATCTACACATTGAAGCATCTTGAAGTCTCTACCAAGGGAAGCATGAAAAATCTCTACAATCATCATCAAGAAATCAAGGTGATCTCCCACATTTTGAGTCAAGGATCACTATCAAAGCATACTTGAAGGAAGACATATTCATCAAGAAGACATACTTTATTATCAACATCACCAAGAAAGGCATCAAGTTGAATATTTCATCATCTAGGAGTGTCTTCACTTGACAAGTAAGTATCTTTATATCTATGTCTGAATATATTAAAATGGCTTCATTTTGCTAGGAGAGAAACAAATTGGTTGGGTAATCAAACTTCCTTGCATGGAAAAAGAGGATAGATTTGATCCTCATAGAGAATGGAGTTATTGGTCATATAAATGGTGTAGTCTCCAAGCCGTCACAAGAATAATGTTAAGCATTGACGAAGTATGTGGAAGGGGAAATAAGGGACCAAAGAATCCTTACAGAATCCATCAAGGATCCTCTCATACCTTATGTATCAAAGTTGGAGACATCAAAATAAATCTACGAGAAGTTAGTAGAATTATTCTATGTAAGCATCACTGGAGAAGTCATATCTTTGAGAACTAAGCTATATAAGATGAAGGTATCAAAGGAATAAGGAATAGGCTCGTATCTTATGAGAGTGTCAAAAATATGAGACCAACTGCAAGAATTGGGGGAAATAATGTTCGATAAAGAGATGACCACAATTGTGCTCAATGCACTACCTGAGGAATGGGAAAAAATCATATCAAGCATATATGGAAAGAAGGAAGCCACCCAATTCAGTGAACTTTGGTCATTGTGTAAAATTGAAGAAACCAGATTGAAGGAAAAAAGTGATGTAGGATCAAACAAGCAAGTTCAAGAATTTGCCGCCATGTCTAGGAAGAAAGGAAAATTTGGGAAGTTTAGTCTTCAGAAAAAGAAGAATATCGACATGTCAAATATACAATGCTATGGTTGTCAGGAATATGGACACTACAAGAGAAATTGCCCTAAACTCAAAAAGGACAATAAGAAAATGAAAGAAGAATTGAAGCCCATATCATCGAAGAAGTAGAAAAACCTGATAAGAATAAATCTAAAGGGATAGATCTTCACTCTTAAGGTCTCTATAGGAATTTAAGTAGGAGGTAAAAAATACCTTCACCATGGCAGTCAAGAAGAGAAGCATTATGTCTAGATGCATCATATTAGGATATGGCATAATGTTAGAAGCAATATAATTGAAGCAAGAACTCATGACACCATTGTAAGGATCACTAAAGCATATGGTTGGCGCTGTCATCATGAAAAGGAAGTAGCTCTTGGTAACTTCATTGAAAGCATAAGTAGTACTTATGGGTAAAATAAAGTCATCTAGCATGATAGAGGATAGAAATAATTCAAAATACATCATCATTAGAAAGGAGCATTTGCAGGATGAGGATAATCAAGATCCTCCGTTGGAATCTGCATTAGAAGGTTCACCTCTACTGATCATTTGAACTCATGACACCATTTGAAGGAAGAAGCAAGTGTCTCGCTGATCATTTCACTTTGTGTGAAATCCATTATTGAGAAGGATGATGGCATGATGAAAAAAAAGTGGAACATGTCAAGATGGTTGAATTACTTTCAATCAAGGAAAGGAAGTCTAGATGACAAAAATAAGAAAAGAGGTATGTATGTATTTAATAGATTAAAACATGTCATCATATAGTTGCAAACAATATGGGTAAAAGCTCTACCTCATGATCATGATCAAAGAAAAGGGATCTCTTCCTTTGGAAAGATGCATAAAGGCATAAGTTTACATATTGGAAAAGATGAAGTCAACATAATATGTCCTCAAATAGAATATGAGTTGGTTAACAAAGACGAAGGAAATATGGATGGAAGTTCCTGAAGAACAATATGTGAAGAAATAAAGAGGATCGTAAAAGAGACAACATCCGGTGACTAAAAGAATTGGCTAGGATATCCGATGACTAAAAGAATTGGCTAAGATATCTCCATGGAAAAGGCATGAAGAATCTGATAAAGTCTGAAAAGGAAGGAGACCCTTAAGATCAAGTATCTTGGAAATGCGTCAATAAATCTACGATATGTTGATGTCACGGGGGATTCACTGGGGGAGTAATACGATAACATGTGTGTTCGTATTGGGGGATATATATTTAGGGAAAAATGACATAATATATTGGGGGATATATAGGGGGTAAAGGGTTTTTATATTAGAAAATATAAAAAATGGAGCTCAAAGTTAATGAAAAAATATAAAGGGGTATAAAAAATGTTAATAAAAAAATGGATACCTACAATATCTAGTGAATATAGGGGTTTTATAAATTGGGAAGGTGTGTATTGGGTTCATATTGGTTGATGGTTAAATAATGTGAGTTTTAGATGTATTTTCCAATATGTAGTCAAATTAAGGGTATTGTTTAATATGCAACAAATGCACGTGATACATTATAGGTTCAATGAGTGAAGCCCCCGTGGTTGATGTTGCAAGCAAAAGAAATGTCATGATGAAAGGCCATCATAAAAGGTAACTTTGATTTGATGTTCATTTTGATTTTTGAACAACATCTAGATGGATTGATATAGGGATACCAAAAGACAGTTGCAGATGTCACCTACAACTAGCACTCTTGTGTTTGGATGGAAGATATTGCAGCTGTCACCTACAACTAGCATTCTTGTGTTTGGATGGAAGATCCCAAAGGAAACATGAATTTATAGATGTAAGTGTATGAAGAAAATCCATATGTGGACTAGAAGATCACTTTTTGATGAAAAGAAGGATGACATGACTATTGGTTCAATATTATTGTTCGTTGAAGGAAAGTGATGGATGGCCAATGCCCTACGAAAAATAACTAGAATATGAAGGCTCGATAATGATGAAGATGATTCATGACATTGAAAGGAGGAGCTCTACAAGCAGTTGAAGGTACCATAATCTCCACCAAAGAACAAATCGCTGTTGTTGGAAACAAGTCCTTGGCTAAGAGTGAGCTTGGAGAAGTCCTTGGATAAGAGGGATCTTTGGTACATTCCTTTTATAGGAATGGGTATATGTTCCCTAGTTGAGAGGGAGATATATACACATCATTCTTGTATTCACTTCGTGAAGAAAGAATGGAGGATTGAGTAAGCATCTAGCATCCGATACTCTTTGAGGTTGAGGTAGGGCATCCAAGATAAGAGTAGTCGAAGAGGAAATTCCTTGAGGATGTGTTATTTCAAGATAGGAATTTTCCTAAAGTGATATACCCTGTGAACAACCAGGTGGGTTATGTGCCCTAAGAGACAATGATGATGGTGTCTATTAGTCATTGGTCTCGCCAACATTGTGCTTTAATCTTGTGGAGAGACAAAGATGTTATTCAAGGCCTTGCTGTGTGACAATGTTTGTTGGTATGATGTAAAAATATGGTTTACCAATCCAACTCTTCGTATGAGAATTCTTCATATTGAGAATGTCCAAGCACCTTGTTTGAATTATGAATACCTCCCTAGTTAAGAGGGAGTGTTGAATTATGTAACTAGGTTCAGTCTTCATAATGACATATGTAATCATGATTTTATATATTTAATGTAAAGAGAAAAATAAATTTATTATTATTGTTCTTGAGGCATGGGTTTCATGCTCAAGGAAAAGTATTTTTTTAGGTCAAGCACCCATTGAGTGCTTCAAGGTTTGTCATTAAGTCAAATGAGTCATTGTCATGTATGGAAGACCGTCTTGGGCATGTTCCAAGAATTTATTTGAGTTGAGTCAAAAGACCCTCCAAGACCTTGTCAAATGTGCAAGCTACAAGTTGACCTTCTCAAAAGACAAGTTGGCCTACAGATAGTGACAATTCGACCTATTTCATGTGACAAGAAGCCTATATATACAAGGCTAGTCGACCACTTTGGAGACTATCCAAGCAAGCAACAAGAGATTGATCCGAAGCACAATAATCACTAGAAAAGTCGTTGAGAAGGAAGAATATAGGATGAAGGAAAAATCAAAATTTTTAAGGATTGTTTTGGGTAGATCTCTCACACGTGCGGCTTGTAATTAGGACATCATTTCACCTACAACAAGACGAGTTACAGTTAGATCAAGGAGCTTCGTGAAGGGTAAAAGAAGCGTTGATAATCAATCTGAGTCGTTGAAGAGAGATATGCTATTTAAGCGAAGAAGAATAGAGACAATCCTTACCACATTTCTGTCACACGTGAAAGCTAGGGTTGCTATAGGAAGGGCCGAAAATCACAGTCAAGTGCAGAACTAAAATTGAGGTTGAGGTTGAAAGGAAGCAAACAACTATTGGAAGGCTAATTTGACTATCCTTGAATTTTTGGAAGAAGAGCTCATCCACAAGAAGTTTGATTTGGTTTTGGAGGGGTCTTGGTCAAGGGTCACAGGTCTTGGAATTCGTCAATTAAAGTTCTATAAGAAGAGAAAAGTTCTTGTGGGTTTTCCTCTCAAGATGAGAGGTTTGCTCCCTGGATGATAACCTACATCTTGTGTCCTATTGTCTCATTGGTTTTATTGTTTGGTATTTGTTTGATGATAAAGAATGTTAGAAATATTGTCATTGATGGCAAAGAAGGCAAATAACAGCAGCAGGGAATATGTACAGCAGAAGGCAGAGGCAGAGGTCGAGCAGCGCTGAAGCAGAAACAGGAAAAGGAGACAGGCTAAAATTATAACAGTCGAATACAGAGGCACAACGAAACGGTCAAGTAGTAGAGACAGAGGCAGAGACACAACTGTTATTGTAGAGACACAACTGTCATTCCGAGAATCGCTACCTCAGTCGGGGGATATATATAATTACAAATAATTCCGGGAATCGCTTAACTCCAGCGGCAATGTAATGCATATAATACATAACCATATTCCGGGAATCGTACACTCCAACCGGCGTTATACATTTAATATAACACAAATATTATTCCGGGAATCGCTTAACCTCCAGCGGCAAAGTATATATATATATATATATATATACAAAACGTATTCCAGGAATCGCATAACCCATTGGCAAAGTATACATATATATCAGTTATATAAGTGGAGCGCTTTATTATAAGAACCAAGCTTTATACGGTGGGACCCCTCCCCAATCGCAATCGGAGATCGCAAGGGCATCGGAACATCCAACCAAATCCTTGCGATTGCGATTGAAGCCCGGACCCGATGGGTGTATAAACGGTGGTTAATACATATTTGAATTCCGGCCTAATTGCATCGGAGCATCGCAGTATAGGCCAATCGGAACATCCAACCAAATACTTGTGATTGCGATTGAAGCTCGGACCTGAAGGGTGTATAAACGATGGTTTATACATATTTGAATTCCGGCCTAATTGCATCGGAGCATCGCAGTATAGGCCAATCGGAACATCCAACCAAATACTTGCGATTGCGATTGAAGCCCGGACCCGATGGGTGTATAAACGGTGGTTAATACATATTTGAATTCCGGCCTAATTGCATCGGAGCATCGCATTATAGACCAATCGGAACATCCAACCAAATACTTGCGATTGCGATTGAAGCCCGGACCCGATGGGCTTATAAATTATGATTAACAAATGTTTCAGTTCCATGTTCCAATCGCATCGGAAAAATGCAGTAAAAGGTGGTCAAATGCATCGGAGTTAAAGTGGAGCATCGGAACATCACAACAGAAAATTGCGATTGCGATTGAGATTCGGACCCGATGGACTTATAAACTGTGACTTGATAGGTTTGAGTTCCGGAACATGTTAACAAAGATTTGCGATTGCGATTGAAAGACCGGACCCGATGGGTTTATAAGCCACGACTGATATATGCTTGAAGTTTCGTCATAACAGTGAATAATCGGAATCGGAGCATTAAGACATCGGTACTTTCAAATGGAATTTGCAGCAATCGCAATCGGAAGAAGTTGAGGAGTGATACATCGCTTCGGAAAGATCGGCGAGTGGGCCCGTAAGTACATTGTTTATGTATTAAAATTATGTTTCAGCAGTACATCGCCGGAAGTCACATATGTTATACAGAACAGTAGTCTATTTGTGAAAACTTTGTCTAAATATGCCGAGCGTTGAAATTACCATATATGTATATATATATATATAAAGGCGTTGTTGTGATGTGCCGTGTGGTCCGTGGGGTTTATGTATTTGCCTCAGCTTAACGGGAGGGCAATTACTAATATACAACGATTGTGATATATGTTTGTTCCGCTTGCGGAACTTCCGCATCAACAAGACACTTATTGTATGAAAGGCGTTGAAATATGCCCAGATTTAAAAGGCAGCAGTTACACCCCAGTAGAGGACAGAAAAGCAAACAGAGCTGAAAAGAGATAAAACACAGTCAAAGAAAAGACAAATGTGCAACGATCCAAAAGGGTGTATGAGTAAGTTGGAGCTCTCATTGTAATTAAATGTAAATATTTTTAATTGATTTATATTGTTGTGATGCATTGGCAAGTCTCCGGAGGAAAAACAAAGATCCCACTGTAATATTAAAACAAGCACCTACAGTTACATTTTTTTTGAGTGAGCTGGAAAAGAAATGAAAAGGAAGAAAGCGAAGAGGTATGGCTGTCCATTCCAAATTCTTTGAGGAATGCTAACAGTCACAAGAAAATTCTTATAAATAATATCATCTAGATATGCAAGTAGAAGTAAGAGAGAGTAAATCTAGAGAAGGCAGAGTATAGAAGTAAGGCAGAGAAGACTAAAAGAAAAGCAGAAAGAGAAGCTACAGAACAGAGCTGATATCTGAGGTAAATCAACAAACATTCAGTTTGGAAAATTGAGGAAGTTGGAGCTTCCCTATCAAGTTGCAGCTTGATAGCTGTCAGTTGTAGCTGACTGAGGTTGGAGCCTCCTGTAGGTTGGTGCCTGTAGAAAATCGAAGGGAGTTGGTGCTTCCTTGCAAGTTGTAGCTTGCAGAATTGAGGATAGAGCCTCCTGTAGGTTGGTGCTTGCAGAAAACAGTGGTGAGAGGGAGTTGGAGCTTGCCTTTGCATCTCAACAATAATAAGATGTGGTTTTCTCCCTTTATGGGTTTCCACTTACATCTGCTGTCTTTGTGTGTGTTTCTTATGTGTTGATGTGATTCTTTCAATCTGCTTAATTGTTTGCTGCTCTCAACATAAGTGTGGTGTCACATTAATTTACTATTGGTTGCAACATTTTAATACTGTTCACAAATTAAGCTATAAATAAATTTGGTGAAAATTTTAAAAATCTTATGTATGTATTAAACTGATTCACCCCCCCCCTCTCAGTTTAATTAAATATCCAACAATTGGTATCAGAGCCAGGTTCCTTTTTGCAAGTCTAACCACTGAAAGGAGATCCTAGGTTCCCAAGATGGCTAGTAAAGAAGGATGCTTAACCAATAAAGCCCCTTTCTTCACTGGTGAAAATTATGCTTTCTGGAAAATCAGAATGAGGACATACATAATGTCTCTAGGAATAGAAGTTTGGGCTGTTGTGGAATTAGGATATGCCCCAAAGGCAACTGACACAAAGAAAGAAACAAAACAAGATTTTGTGGCTAACGCAAAAGCCATGAATGCCATCCTGAATGGATTGTGTGAAGCAGAGTTTATTAAAGTAATGCACAAAGACTCTGCCAAAGAAATATGGGATACTCTTGAGAACATACATGAGGGAGACAAGAAAGTGAAGACTGCCAAACTTCAAGTCTATAGAGCCCAGTTTGAGAACTTAAGAATGAATGATGATGAAGACATTGCCAATTTCTTCCTAAAAGCTGCAGAAATTATTAACAATATGAAAGCTCTTGGAGAAAAAATGCCAGAGAGTATAATTGTACAAAAAATTCTAAGATCTCTTCCATCCAGATTTAATCCAAAGGTGTCTGCAATAGAAGAAACAACTGATTGGGAGACCTTGACCATGAACCAATTACTTGGAAATCTAACAGCCTATGAAATGAGGCTCCCACAGAAGAAGCCAAGTACGAGGGAAGCAGCCTTTAAAACAGAAAAGAAGAAAGAAGAAGAGGAAGAAATATGCTCTTGCTCAGATGAAGAAGAAGCAAAATTTGTCAAGAAACTGGATAGAGGCTCAGGTAAATACAAAGGTAAACTTCCTTTAAAGTGCTTTAACTTTGGAAGAGTTGGACACTATGCTGCTAAGTGTCCTCACAAGAAAGCAAGGAATCAGGCTCAAGAGTAAGAGAAAAATAATTCAAAGAACTGGCAGAAGGGAAAGAAGTTCAGCAGAAAATCTTTCTATGCTCAACAAGACAACAGTACATCTGAAGATTCAGATGAACCCTCAAGTGAAGAAGGAACCTCAAAATTTTTATTGATGGCCATAAAAGATCTTGAGGGACTCCTACTAGAAGATGAAGAAGAAGAAGGGGAAGTCGACCTTGAGGGGGAGTTAAGAAGTGCTCTGGAAGAGATTGACAGACTCAAACTGAAATGCAAAAAACAAAAGGACATTCTTCTTAAGTATGTAAGAGAAGAACAAAACTCAGAAGTCCTCATGCAGCTAAAGGTAGAGCTTGAAGAAGCCAAGAAGAGAAGACATGTTACTTCAGCAAATCAAGGATAAAACCAGAGAACAAGAGAAACTGGAAGAAGAAGTAGTATGTCTCAGGAAGAAACTAGAAAATGCTCAAAGGATAGTGGTTATAAACTCTTCTCAAACAACAAGCTCTAGTAAGTTGAATGAAATTCTGGTTGCTCAAAGATCCCCAATGATAAAAACAGGTATAGGCTATGAAGGAGAATCTAGTAAAGGCAAAGAAAAGGAAAACACAAATATAATTTTTGTAAAAGCAAAGAAGACTGATGAAGCAGCTCAGTCAATTCCTACAAAAGAAGAAACATGTAATAAGGATGACAGAGATCAGAAGAAATCTCTAGTAACAAAGAATGCAATAAATACTAAAATGACAGAAAAAGAATCATATGTCCCTAAGTATGTCAAATTTGGAAGCCATCAAGGGAGATTCTTCCCTCCCATGAATAATGCCACCTGTTATGTTTGCCACAAGCTGGGACACATTGCTGCATATTGTTATGCAAGGAAGAGTAATTCAAACCTGCAAAAGATGCAAACAGTGAAGAGACTGTCTCAAACAAACAAATGGAGAAAAAAACCTTACATCAGGTATGCAAATAATTTCTATGGTTATTGTTTTTATTGTAAGGAATTTGGCCATAAAATTACTGAATGTAGAAAGTTTGGAGAAAGATGGATGTTCAACACCTCAAGGAGGTTTATGAATCAACGAAATTTTGTTCATACTCACAATTCTGCAAAAACTATGATAAAATGCTGTATATGCAATCAAGTTGGACATATACCTTCCAAATGTTCTTTGAAAGGATGTGATTCATCAACTCACAAAAGATACCAAACAAAAGGATGCCTCCAATGGATAAAGAAGGAGAATAAGTGTGACTTAGCTCTAACTGCTCAAGACCTGAAAATTCAGTGGTACCTGGACAGTGGCTGCTCAAAACACATGACTGGAGACAAAAGCAAGTTTATAACTCTTGATGAAAAGAAATCTGGTAATGTTACTTTTGGCAATGATAAATTAGGCAAGATCAAGGGAAAAGGATCAGTCAGCATAGACAATGGCAAAGGAAAGGCCCAAGATGTATTATTTGTAGATGGGCTGAAAGCGAATTTACAAAGTGTTAGTCAGATGTGTGACAAAGGCTGCGAATTTCTCTTTAGGGCACAAGATTGTGAAGTCAGATCAAGCACCACAGGTAAGACTCTGCTCAAAGGAGTTCGAACAGAGAGTAATGTTTACATTGTGAAAGAGGAAGATGAAGCATGTCATCTTAGCAAACTAGAAGAGTCATGGTTATGGCATAAAATATTGGGACATCTTAGCTTCGATCACATCATCAGACTAAGCAAGAAGAAAGCTTTCAGAGACATGCCAAAAATAAAGAGGCCTTCTAATACCATATGCAAATCTTGTCAATTGGGTAAACAGACCCGCACATCCTTTAAGGCCAAAGAGGAGTTATCAACAAGAAGACCACTCCAGCTTGTGCATATGGATCTGTGTGGACTTGCAAGAACTAAAACACCAAGTGGAGAATCTTACTTCATGTTGATAATAGATGATTTCTCCAGAATGACATGGGTTGCTTTTCTCAAGAATAAATCGGAAGCTCTGGACAAATTCAAAATATTCAAAGCATTAGCAGAAAATCAGGCAGGATGCAAGCTGAAATGCATCTGATCAGACAGAGGAGGTGAATTCACTGATTATGACTTTGCAGACTTATGCAATGAACATGGCATAAAACAATAATTTACTATTGCAGGGACACCTCAGTAGAATGGAGTAGCTGAAAGACAAAACAGATATGTTCAACAAATTGCCAGAGCCATGACGCAAGAGAATAATATTGCTTAAACCTTCTGGGCAGAAGCAGTGCACACAACAGTACATATCCTTAATAAAGCCCACTTAAGGCCAAGCAGTGACAAGACTCCCTATGAACTATGGCATGGAAAGCCAGCTTCATTTCAGAATCTTTGGAAGCAAGTGTTACATAAAGAATAATGACGAAAATCTTGGCAAATTTGATGCAAGAGCAGATGAAGGGATATTTCTAGGATATGCATCCAAAAGTAAAGGGTATAGGTGCTACAACAAGACTCTTCGGAAAATAGTAGAAAGCATTGATGTGAGATTTGATGAAGAACTTCCAAACAATACAAGAGAAACACACTGTTGCAGTCCATCAGACAACCATGAAGAAGAAAACCAAGATGATGAGGAAACAAGCAAGACAACAGAAGATACAGAGCTGAGTTCTAAATCTCCCTCAAGATATACTCAGAAGAACCATCCTGAAGATCAGATCATTGGAGACAAGAGAGTAGGGGTCCAAACAAGAACGCAGCTAACAGAACAAATTGAAGAGGTATACATAGCCATGTTGTCACAAATAGAGCCAAAGAAATTTGAAGAAGCCAGCAAGGATAAGTCTTGGGTGAATGCTATGAATGAAGAATTGGACCAAATTGAGAAAAATAATACCTGGGAACTAGTTCCTAGACCCACTGAGAAAAATGTCATAGGGTCAAAATGGGTATTCAAAAATAAAATGAATGAGGAAGGATAGGTAATCAGGAACAAAGCTAGACTTGTCTGCAAAGGATATTCACAAATCGAAGGACTTGATTACGATGAAACATTTGCCCCTGTAGCCAGAATGGAAGCTATCAGAATGTTCCTGGCATTTGCTTGCTACCAAAACTTCAAAGTATATCAAATGGATGTAAAATCTGCATTTCTGAATGGAGACTTAGAAGAAGAAGTCTACATGGAACAACTAGAAGGCTTCTCATTGACAGACAAAGAAGACTATGTGTGCAGACTGAAGAAAGCCCTATATGGACTGAAACAGGCTTCTCATGCTTGGTACTCAAGATTGGATAAATATTTGCAAAAATAGGGTTTTAAGAGAGGTGGAGTAGACAACAATCTATACATAAAAGCCCATGAAGATGAACTCCTGATTGTTGTAGTATATGTTGATGACATTATGTTTGGAAGCAACAGAGATGAATTAGCAAAAGGGTTTGATGATGAGATGAAAATAGAGTTTGAAATGTCTATGATTGGAGAGCTCAGTTTCTACTTGGGACTGCAAATTCAGCAAAAGAACACAGGCACATTCATCTCTCAGGAAAAATACTTAAAAGAAATGCTGAAAAAGTTCAAAATGGAGGACTGCAAACCTGTGTCAACTCCCATGACCACAGGTTGGAAGCTATGTGCTGATGATGGGTCTGCTGATATAGATCAAAAACTTTACAGATACATGATTGGAAGTCTATTGTATCTGACTGCATCAAGACTAGACATCATGCTAGCAGTAAGACTAGTGGCTAGATATCAAGTAGCACCTAAACAAAATCACCTTCTTGTAGTCAAAAGAATATTCAGATATCTACAAGGAACAACACAATATGGACTTTGGTATCCTAAAGGCAAAAGCTTCACCTTGACAGCATACACAGATGCAGATTGGGCCAGCTGTGTGGATGACAGGAAAAGCACAAGTGGAGGTGCATTCTATTTAGGAGAAAGTCTGGTGGCATGGTTAAGCAAGAAACAAACATCTATCTCTCTGTCTACAACAGAAGCAGAATATATAGCAGCAGCAGCATGTTGTACACAAGTCATGTGGATGAAGCAAACTCTTCAAGACATGAAGGTAAGCATTGATGAACCTATCTCAATCAAATGTGATAATACAAGTGCTATAAGTATATCTAAAAATCTTGTACTTCACTCAAAAACTAAACATATTCCAATCAAGTATCATTTTCTACGAGAACAAGTCGCTCAGAAGATAGTAAAACTGGAGTATGTACCAACAAAAGAACAGACAGCAGATATATTTACTAAACCACTTGCCAGAGAACCATTCGAATATTTGAGAGACAGACTAGGGGTAGTATCTGTAGATGCTACTCTCTAATATGAAGAGAAAGCACAGTTTCAGGGGGAGAACAGAAACGGAAATATCATTCTCAGGGGAGATTAACCAGGCAAGGGAAGCATAAAACAAGTCCACAGGATCAAAGAGCTATAAAACATATATTGGCTCACTATATCAGATAGAGACAAAACGTATATTCAAATTCAATAATCCTTAAAGTGTTCTCTCAACAAGTCCTGTACAATAGTCTGGAGCAACAGGGTACAAAGTCAGAATATGGTGGTCTAAACCCAAATCAAAGAAATGAAATGCAACGACAGAGCCTATACGGAGAAATGAGGCGCCATCCTTTGCCATTGATGTCAAAGGGGGAGGAAGAGCAAGCAACAGAAGAAAGGATTCAAACAGGCAAACAGAGGAAGTGTATTGCCATAAATGCCAAAGGGGGAGACTGTTAGAAATATTGTCATTGATGGCAAAGAAGGCAAAGAACAGCAGCAGGGAATATGTACAGCAGAAGACAGAGGCAGAGGTCGAGCAGCGCTGAAGTAGAAATAGGCAAAGGAGACAGGCTAAAATTATAACAGTCGAATACAGAGGCACAACGAAACGGTCGAGCAGTAGAGACACACAACTGTTATTGCAGAGACACAACTGTCATTCCGAGAATCACTACCTCAGCCGGGGGATATATATAATTACAAATAATTCCGGGAATCTCTTAACTCCAGCGGCAATGTAATGCATATAATACAGAACCATATTTCGGGAATCGCACACTCCAACCGGTGTTATACATTTAATATAACACAAATATTATTCTGGGAATCGCTTAACCTCCAGCGGCAAAGTATATATATATATATATACAAAACGTATTCCAGGAATCACATAACCCATTGGAAAAGTATACATATATATCAGTTACATAAGTGGAGCGCTTTATTATAAGAACCAAGCTTTATACGATGGGACCCCTCCCCAATCGCAATCGGAGATCGCAAGGGCATCGGAACATCCAACCAAATCCTTGCGATTGCGATTGAAGCTCGGACCCGATGGGTGTATAAACGGTGGTTAATACATATTTGAATTCCGGCCTAATTGCATCGGAGCATCACAGTATAGGCCAATCAGAACATCCAACCAAATAATTGCGATTGCGATTGAAGCCCGGACCCGATGGGTGTATAAACGGTGGTTAATACATATTTGAATTCTTGCCTAATTGCATCAGAGCATCGCAGTATAGGCCAATCAGAACATCCAACCAAATACTTGCGATTGCGATTGAAGCCCGGACCCGATGGGTGTATAAACGGTGGTTAATACATATTTGAATTCCGGCCTAATTGCATTGGAGCATTGCAGTATAGGCCAATCGGAACATCCAACCAAATACTTGCGATTGCGATTGAAGCCCGGACCCGATGGGATTATAAATTATGATTAACAAATGTTTCAGTTCCATGTTCCAATCGCATCGGCAAAATGCAGTAAAAGGTGGTCAATCGCATCGGAGTTAAAGTGGAGCATCGGAACATCACAACAGAAAGTTGCGATTGCGATTGAGATTCAGACCCGATGGACTTATAAACTGTGACTTGATAGGTTTGAGTTCCGGAACATGTTAACAAAGATTTGCGATTGCGATTGAAAGACCAGACCCAATGGGTTTATAAGCCACGATTGATATATGCTTGAAGTTTCGTCATAACAGTGAATAATCGGAATCAGAGCATTAAGACATCGATACTTTCAAATGGAATTTGCAGCAATCGAAATCGGAAGAATTTGAGGAGTGATACATTGCATCGGAAAGATCAGCGAGTGGGCCCGTAAGTACATTTTTTATGTATTAAAATTATGTTTCAGCAGTACATCGCCGGAAGTCACATATGTTATACAAAACAACAGTCTATTTGTGAAAACTTTGTTTAAATATGCCGAGAGTTGAAATTACCATATATATATATATATAACAGCGCCTATATATATATATAACGCTGTTGCGATGTGCCGTGTGGTCCATGGGGTTTATGTATATGCCTCAGCTTAACGGGAGGGCGATTACGAATATACAATGATTGTGATATATGTCCGTTCCGCTTGCGGAACTTCCACATCAACAAGACACTTATTGTATGAAAGGCGTTGAAATATGCCCAGATTTAAAAGACAGCAGTTACACCTCAGCAGAGGACAGAAAAGCAAACAGAGCTGAAAAGAGATAAAACACAGTCAAAGAAAAGACAAATGTGCAGCGATCCAAAAGGCTGTATGAGTGAGCTGGAGCTCTCATTGTAATTAAATGTAAATATTTTTAATTGATTTATATTGTTGTGATGCATTGGCAAGTCTCCGAAAGAAAAACAAATATCCCATTGTAATATTAAAATAAGCACCTACAGTTACATTTTTTTTGAGTGAGCTGGAAAAGAAATGAAAAGGAAGAAAGCGAAGAGGTATCGCTGTCCATTCCAAATTCTTTGATGAATGCTAACAGTCACAAGAAAATTCTTATAAATAATATCATCTAGAGATGCAAGAAGAAGTGAGAGAGAGTAAATCTAGAGAAGGCAGAGTATAGAAGTGTAAGGCAGAGAAGACTAAAAGAAGAGCAGAAAGAGAAGCTACAGAACAGAGCTGATATCTGAAGTAAATCAACAAACATTCAGTTTGGAAAATTGAGGAAGTTGGAGCTTCCCTATCAAGTTGCAACTTGATAGCTGTCAGTTGTAGCTGACTGAGGTTGGAGCCTCCTGTAGGTTGGTGTCTGCAGAAAATCGAAGGGAGTTGGTGCTTCCTTGCAAGTTGTAGCTTGCATAATTGAGGATAGAGCCTCCTGTAGGTTGGTGCCTGCAGAAAATAGTGATGAGAGGGAGTTGGAGCTTGCCTTTGCATCTCAACAATAATAAGATGTGGTTTTCTCCTTTTATGGGTTTCCACTTACATCTGCTGTCTTTGTGTGTGTTTCTTATGTGTTGATGTGATTCTTTCAATTTTCTTAATTGTTTGCTGCTCTCAACATAAGTGTGGTGTCACATTAACTTACTATTGGCTGCAACATTTTAATACTGTTCACAAATTAAGCTATAAATAAATTTGGTGAAAATTTTGAAAATCTTATGTATGTATTAAACTGATTCACCCCCCCCCTCGCATTTTAATTAAAAATCCAACAAAGAACACTAGTAATAATCAAGTAAAAGAAGAAGCAAACCAAGTTAAGTAAAAATACATCATAAGCAGTTATCAAAATAAGAGAAATCACCTAACTTGTTGCCCCTATATTTCTCAACAGAACCCTCCAAAAACAACATATCCTTCTCCACCACAGGTTGCCCAACATATTGGACAGAGCGCACATACATGAATATAAAAGGATTAAATCAAAAATGAAAAAAACCTAACAACTTCTCCTTCCACGACCACAAAAAATAAGTTGAAACAACTCCATAAAAATAAGTTGGACATTTGTCTATGTTCTGGATAAAATATTTAGTCTAGGAAGGCGCCCTGACAAAGAGCACATCCACAAATATGAGACCATAATAAGGGGCCATTGACTCATGGCAACATGACATCAAACGATGCACCACCCAAAGGAACCAAAATCGACCACGTTTTGGGATATATGCACATTGAAGCTTGTATACCATGAACCCTTGGGCGCCATGAGCACTAGATTTTAGTGCTGAATGTATTTAAAAACAATGAAACCCTAATGCAACTCATACTTCCCCCACGATCATATCATAACAACTAGGTTATTAAACCATTGGTTAAATTGTCAAATAGTTTCAAGGTCACCTTTCTAATCTAGAAAGAAAACTTTATATACTCGACATCTCCTTATTCAAACCACCAAAGTGAAAATTCTTTGGAAAAATCAATCCATGAGTTATAGATTTATTGGGAAGGGACATGAACCATTCCTTGTCATAATCTTTCAAAGATAAGGTGAATAGAGTTTTGATTACATCTTCCGCAGTTTCTTTACTCGAATGAGAAGAAGATCCTATTTCGAAATCCCTTATATGGCTCTTAGGATTCTATAATTCCCCCCCATGAAAGTGTGGTAACCATTTATTGTCTTGAGGTAAAGGATAGGGGTACCCCAATATCTTGTTAAAATTAAGAGGAGCCATGGTGTATTGATCCAAGACTTGACCATTTTCTCCATGTTTAATTTGTCAAAGAAATGAATACAAGGGGAGTCACTTGTCCTTATTTGATAGGTTAGGAGTGTTTCAAGACTCTCTTCCTTCATGATTATGTGATATGGGGGTTTCTAGAAGAGAAATTATATTGTCGTCTTCCAAATATTTTCTTCATTTTATTTGAATCTTAGTCTTTTGGATAACGAGGAGGGTGACTCAAATCCTTCTCGACAACAACATCATGAATGTTGCTTCAAAATCTAACAAGTATTATGAGTGGCCTCACAAGGAAATAACTAGATTTAGATACAACAATGAGGTGGAGGCCATTGTGAACTCAACAATACACCTCATGCTCTTTAGTGGAATTCCATCACAAGGGAGGTTTCCTGGTACAAGTCACCTAACAAATATTCTAAGTCAATAACTCAAAGGTGACAATTTCAATAGTTTTAGATAGGGTGCTTAGATTAAGGATTAGGTTCAAAACTTCAATCTAATGTGATAAGGAACAACATACCCTCAAAAAAATCTACAAGGAAGAACTTATAGCTTTGCGTTTGGATGATATTCATTAGGGGAATTTTGAGGTCTAAAATGGGCCTCCTAAAGAAATAATAAAATAATAGTTAAACCAATAAAATAATATTTATGAATTTTCAATTCACTTTTTGCACCACAATCCATGTAACCATAGTTAAATTCAATTCAAAATTTGTATCAAAATAAAATTAATAAAAAAATTGTATTGATGTGACTATAAATAAGAATGAACTTTTCAAAAAAGTCATTATCATTGAACAACTAATGCATTTGTCCTTTGTACTTAAATAACTTAAAATAAAATATAAATATAAATTCATAAATTCTTAATTATATTATATGCTATTAATTAAAATTTATATTATTTAAATTGTAAAATAACATGTAATTAATATACTATATAAAAATAATATAATATAATATAATAAATGTATAGGGATATGCATTGTTTCTTTCAAGAAATATGAAATGGCAATAATATATTTTTATTCAAAAAGTGTGAAATGACATTTATTATGAGTACTTTATTTTGACTTTAAAAGTACTTAGAGCGCTACCATGGTTAACCATGAGTTTTTATCCACCATTGAGAATGTGACAAATAGGTACCTTTAACTCAAACAATGCCACCTCGACCATTAGGGATGATGTCATCCCCTAAAATGTGATTGGTTCTCATAAAATGAATTTTGATTGTACATTTTCCTTAGGAGGCCCATTTTAGACCTCAAAATTCCCTTAATGATACAAAAATGGCACACTAAGGCATACGAGACCAAAAAAAGACTTGCAAAAAATGTATGACCAACAAGGAGGAGAAACAAGCCTTCAATAAGCCCTAAGCTTAAGCCTTAATTCTAATTTAGGGTTTCTTAGGGTAGAATTTCCTAGGGTTTATGAAATCAACCCTACAGGGGCTATTCCAACCATGCAAATTACAATTTTTTGATGTGATAAGGCACAACAAGAAAGAACAACCACAAAAAAAGGCAATTCTTCAACCTTAGTTGAATTTGGCCCTATGCCCTAACCCAAGGGGCTTGCCTTGAAGGGCCAAATTAAGTGAGGAGAGAGAAAGGAGTAAAGTTTTTACAGTTTTGACCATATATGTAGATTCCAATGCCTACTAACTACTTGGGTTATGTAGTCTAAGGGAAAATTAGTGTGGAAATGTGAAACCCTTGAAAGGCGAGAAACCCTAAGTTTCCACTTTTAATACCCAACTATCATTCAATATGAGGATAAAACAAGAGAAAAATCTCTCTAGGAGGTTCTCAAGGGATGTTCAAGATTATTAATTAAATCTTGCAACATTTCACCAACCATTTCATATAAATATATGCAAATAGATATGGAATTTAGAAACCATAGCAATATACATTGAATACATGAACACTCCATTATCCCAAAATGGTGTCTCCACAACAAGGACTAGTCTCCTATAGAAAAATATCCACAAGAGTAGGGAGCTACAAGAGCTAGTCTAAAATCTTCTTAGAGGCTCAAATAGTCCATCAGTGATGATAAAATGAAAGGGTGAGGTGACCTTTTATTTAAATGACGTCTACCCTACTTAATTTTTACGAAGAAGCCCCTAAAACAAGTTTGATAATGAGCAAACATAAAATAAACCTTGGGTTGCAAGCCAACCCACTAGATCGACATGGAATTATGACCAAATATACTAACACATGTGAGCTGTAAGCCTCTAATATGATGGCATCATGCCCTTTTTAGGCTCCAAATGAAAATTCACAGTGAAAGGAACGTTGAAGGTGTCTCCAAGCATCGTGAGCATTCATCATTTGAGGAATAATACTCAAATCCAACCTCAAAGTATCTCCATGGTCCCCAAATCAAGTTGGGGTGCCCCCATGTCATCTCCATGGGTCTCCAATGGTCAATGTAGTTCCTTCTCTATCTAGCATTAGAGATCCATTAGGTGCAACAAGCCCTCCCTAATCATTCTAGGGAAAACCATCCTCATCTAGGCTCTGAATCATGGCTTTCCCATCAGGTAGTGTCAAGGCTAGCTGGGGGTCATGTTAGGTCTAGTGCTGCAAGCATCAATAATATTTTGTGCTAGGAAAAAGAATATCAACGTCCCGGGGCTTGGGGTGCTCTGTTGGGTGTGGAGCCTGATTATCTTGTTTACTTTGTATCACAGTATTGGACCCCTGTACCTTAAATGGGGCGGAAACGCCGCCTGTAAATTAATCGCTGCCGTGGGGGGTCCAGGGGGGGGGCGACAGCGACTTTATGGAGCCCCCCCCTGGCGGGGGGTTTCGGAGGCAGCGCCCCCAAAGCTAAAAACAGATGTAAAATTGCCTTGTAAAAGTATACTAATTTCTAGTCAATCTGGGCCGTTCATTAGGTGGATGATCTGACGGTAGAAGTTATGTTTAGTTTAAGGTTTTTTTCCCTAGAAGGCAACTCCTCTCTTTGTATGAGGGTATTGTATTGCGGCTATGTATTACACGTGTATTCTCTGAGCGAGAAACAGAGAGGGAGACTGTGAGAGAGAACATAGGATATTACAGTGGATTTGCTATAGGTTTTGTCTCTTCATTATGCTGGATAATAGAAAGGAAAGACTGGCTGTTCGGGGTGGACGTAGCCCAAACTTGGTGAACCACGTATATATGTGTCTCTCTGGTTTTATGTGTTTTGTGTGTTTGTATTTTCCCATATTTTATGTATTGCATTTCTCCATAATATATAATTTTCTAACAACTGGTATCAGAGCCGGAGGTATATTTGGCTGATAAACTCATAGGAAAGAAGGGTTCCTGGTTCGAGTGGGAGCAAAGGCGGAAGATGGTAAATTTAGGGTCGAGAAATTTAACGGCCAAAACTTCCCGCTGTGGAAGATGTAGATGGAAGATTATCTGTATCAGAAAGATATGTACCTACCATTGAGCAGAAAAATAAAGAAGCTGACGGCCATGACAAACGCGGAATTAAACATTCTCGATAGAAAGGCACTAGGAACAGTACGGTTGTGCCTTGCGGTGTCAGTCGCCTTCAATATTTTGAAGGAAACAACAACAAAGGGTTTGATGCAGACGTTGGCGAAACTATATGAAAAACCCTCGGCCTCAAACAAGGTATTTCTTATGAAACAACTATTTAATATGAAGATGTCGGAAGGTGGATTTGTTGCAGACCATTTAAATGATTTTAATATAGTTACAAGTCAGTTAAGTTCTGTAGGGGTAAACTTTGATGATGAAGTTAGAGCTCTGTTATTCTTGTGCTCATTTCCAGAGAGTTGGAATGGCTTAGTAATGGCCATTAGTAACTCTGTCTCTAGATCTAGTACTGTAAAGTTTGATGATGTTGTCGGTGCTATCCTTAGTGAGGAAATGCGACGAAAAAGCTCCGGTGAGACATCAGGTAATGCTTTGAGTGTAGAGTCTAGGGGAAGGAGAATGGAAAGAGGAAAGAGCTCAGGATATCGCAGTAAATCAAGAAAAGGCAGATCCAAGTCCAGATCGAGGATAGTGTGCTGGACATGCGGAAAGAAATGACATCTAAAGAAAGACTGTAGATCTCGGAAGGGAAAAGAAGGAGACACACAACAAGAAAACAATCATGAAGCAGATGTGACAGGTGATGTGTTACAAGATGCTTTGATTCTTTCTTTCGAAAATGTTACTGATTCTTGGGTTGTAGATTCAGGGGCTTCATTCCATGCCACACCTGATAAGAAATATTTTCATGACTATGTTTAAGGAGATTTTGGACAAGTTCGTTTGGGTGATGATAAACCCTGTAAAATTGTTGGAATGGGTAAGGTTCTTGTAAAACAACATAATGGAAACCAATGGCTATTAAAGGAGGTAAGGCATGTTCCAGATCTAAAGAAAAATCTGATTTCAACAGGGAAATTAGGTGGTGAAGGTTGTGTGACAACTTTCACAGATAAAGCTTGGAAGGTCACCAAAGGAGCCCTGGTAATAGCAAAAGGTGAAAAGGTTGGTACATTGTATTTATGCAATGGTATTTCTAACTCTGTTAATGCTTTAACTTCCAAAGGAGCAGATGCAGCATTATGGCATCATAGGTTCGTACACATGAGTGAGAAGGGGATGAAGATTCTTCACTCAAGAAATTTGTTGCCAGGTTTGAAGAATGTTGATTTGGATTTCTGTGAAAATTGCATTTATGGAAAACAAAAGAGAGTCAGATTTCTCAGAGTTGGGAAAGAAAAGAAGAGAGAAAAATTGGAGCTTGTGCATACAGATGTATGGGGACCTGCTCAGGTATCATCTCTCGGTGGCTCTCGTTATTATGTTACTTTTATTGATGATGCAACTAGAAAAACATGGATTTATTGTATTCAGAATAAATTTGATGTATTTGATACTTTCAATAAATGGAAAGCTTTGGTTGAGATTGAGACAGGAAAGAAGTTGAAGTGTCTCAGATCAGACAATGGAGGTGAATATTGCAGCAAAGAGTTTTATAGGTACTGTTCAGAGCATGGAATTCGTAGAGAGAAGACAGTTCCAAGAACACCACAAGAAAATGGTGTGTCAGAAAGGATGAACAAAACAATCATGGAGCGTGCAAGGTGCATGAGATTGCATGCGGGATTGCCTTTAAAATTTTGGGCAGATGCTGTAGATACTGCTGTTTATCTAATAAACAGAGGGCCTTCAAGTTCCTTGGATGGTGGTATTCCAGAGGAAGCATGGACAGGTAAAAAGGTAAACTACTCTTTTTAAAAGCCTTTTGGTTGTGAGGCCTTTGTCCATATTAATAAAGAAAATAGAACAAAGCTTGAGGCAAAATCAAAGAAATGTACCTTTATTGGATATGGTGTTAATTATTTTGGTTATCGCTTATATGATTATGAAAATCACAAAATCATTAGGAGCAGAGATGTAATATTCAATGAAAAGGTCTTGTATAAGAATCAGTTGTAGGAAAAGAAACAAGAAAAAGAAATCAAGGAATATGCGGTTCTTGATGAGATACTTGAAAAAGTAAAGGTGCCTGAAAATAATAATAATCAACAACCACAGCAGTAGCAACCACCACAATAGCAACATGCACCTCAAACACCTGAAAGTGGTGTTAGAAGATCTACCAGGATAAGTAGACCCCCTGAACGATACTCTCCTTCATTATATTATTTATTATTGACTGATTCTGGTGAACTCGAATGTTATGAAGAAGCAATGCAGGTTGAAAGCAGGAAGAAGTGGGAGCTAGCCATGGAAGAAGAGATGGACTCCTTAATGCATAACCAGACTTGGGACTTAGTCAGGTTGCCTGTAGGTAGAAATACATTGCGGAATAAATGGGTTTACAGGCTGAAGGAAGAAGATGGAGGAAAACAGAGGTACAAAGCTAGACTTGTGGTGAAGGGGTTTGCACAGAAGAAAGGTATTGATTTTGATGAAATATTTTCTCTTGTTGTTAAGATGACTTCAATCAGAACTATCTTAAGTCTTGTAGCAGCAGAAGATTTACATCTTGAACAGTTAGATGTAAGGACAACATTTCTCCATGGAGATTTGGAGGAAGAGATATACATGTAGCAACTAGAAGGATATGAGGTCAAAGGGAAAGAAAAATTGGTGTGCAGGTTAAAGAAGAGCATGTATGGCTTAAAACAGGCTCCAAGGCAGTGGTATCTAAAATTTGACAAGTTTATGTCTGAACAAGGTTATACTAGATGTCACTCTGATCATTGTGTTTATCTGAAAAATAAAAATGATGGAAGCTATATTATCTTGTTATTGTATGTAGATGACATGCTTGTTGCAGGGTCTAACTTGCAGGAAATAAATGTGCTCAAACAAAAATTGGCAAATTCATTTGCAATGAAGGATTTGGGAGCTGCAAAATAGATCCTTGGTATGAGAATAACCAGAGATAGGAAAAATCGAAAATTAACACTGTCTCAGAATAAGTACATACAAAAGGTGTTGAAAAGATTTAATATGCACAATGAAAAACCAGTTAGTACACCTTTTGCTAGCCATTTCAAACTTAGTAAGGAGATGTGCCCAAAGGCCCAAAAAGAATGGATTATATGTCTAAAGTTCCATATGCATCAGCAGTTGGAAGTTTAATATATGCAATGGTCTGCACAAGGCCTGATATTGCACATGCAGTGGGAGTTGTAAGCAGGTACATGAATAATCCAGGAAAAGAACATTGGATGGCAGTAAAATGGATTCTTATATATTTGAGAGGTACCACAAATCAAGCATTATGCTTTGGTGGTTCAAACATTACTCTACAGGGATATGTTGATGCAGATATGGCAGGTGACAGAGATAACAGGAGGAGCACTACAGGATATGTATTTACTGTAGGTGGAACAGCTGTCAGTTGGGTTTCAAAATCCAAAGTGTTGTTGCACTTTCAACAACAGAAGCCGAGTATGTTGCTGCTACAGAGGCTAGTAAAGAAATGATTTGGTTACAAAGGTTTATGGATGAATTGGGTCAGAAGCATGATATGGGAACATTATACAGTAATAGCCAAAGTGCTATTCATCTTGCAAATAACTCAGCATTTCATTCGAGGACTAAACACATACATCTCAAGTACCATTTCATACGGTCAGTATTGGAAGATGGAGAGTTGAAGCTGGAAAAGATACACACTAGCCAGAATCCTGCAGATATGCTAACAAAAGTTGTAACTAGGGAGAAACTGAGAATGTGCTCAATTTCAATTGGTCTTCAAGGATGACGATGAAGATGAGAAACAACCAGGTCCAAAGAGGAGTCATTGTCCAGTGAATGAAGCAGCAGTGGAGTTGCTACAATCAGTCTCCAAGTGGGAGATTGTTGGGTGTGGACCCTGATTATCTTGTTTACTTTGTATCACAGCATTGGATCCCTATACCTTAAATGGGGCGGCAACGTCGCCCGTAAATTAATCGCTGCCGTGGGGGGTTCAAGGGGGCAGCAGCGACTTTATGGAGCCCCCCCCGGCGGGGGGTTTTGGGGGCAGTGCCCCCGAAGCTAAAAAAAGATGTAAAATTGCCTTGTAAAAGTATACTAATTTCTAATCAATCTGGGCTGTTCATTAGGCGGATGATCTGACGGTAGAAGTTATGTTTAGTTTAGGGTTTTTTGCCCTAGAAGGCAACCTCTCTCTTTGTATGGGGGTATTGTATTGCGGTTGTGTATTCTCTGAGTGGGAAACAGAGAGGGAGACTGTGAGAGAGAACAGAGGATATTAAAGTGGATCTGCTGTAGGTTTTGTCTCTTCATTTTGCTGGATAATAGAGAGGAAGGACTGACTGTTCGGGGTGGACGTAGTCCAAACTAGGTGAACCACGTATATCTGTGTCTCTCTGGTTTTATGTGTTTTGTGTGCTTGTATTTTCCGCATATTTTATGTGTTGCATTCCTCCATAATATATAATTTTCTAACATGCTCTAGTATGTGTTTCAACTACTCAAGTCATCATATTGCCCAATGCTTCGTTGTAAGTGGGCAACACTGTATCTACTTAGTCATCAATGTCTTTGTAGGGCCTTTATACTTGTTGAGTCGGTGCCCTCAAGGCTTGTGATGATGTGGACCACTTGTCCAAGAGCAACTTAAACTCAAGTGAAAGAAACCATTCGTTAGACTAAGATCATAAAGCATCTAAGTGGATTAAAATTGTACATTAAGGGTATACTAATACTTCAAACTGGGATCACCTTCCAATATCTAACTAGACCAAGTCTTGTAAAGGTGTTCCGTACCTTGGAATGGATGGCTAATAGTCAACCCTATTAGGTGCTTCCAGTGCCAAAGGGGTGGTGGAATTTCTAGGGTTAACCCTTCAATCAATAGGTGTTGGTGTATATGAGTGGCATTGGAGGGGACAAAGTTCATGGCCAAGTGCCATGGTCAGGGGACCAACTGATGGGAGTCCATATCTTGAGTGTATAAATATTATTGACTGATCAATCATGGATGCATGTGTTACCCTGCTTGACTTGCTTTTTCCACCCCCTCTAGTGCATTTTTTATTTCTTTTTGATAATGCTTTGTATTATGGTGCATATCTCAAGGATCAAAGCTTTCTCTTTGTGATATATCATTTAATTACCCCTTGAGATGAGGCAGTTTATTTCTCATTAGGGTTGAGACATACATGGGTTCCTTTAATGAGGAGGAGCATCAAGTGCTCAGTTATCAAGTGAAGGCTAATGTGGAGGGTAGAGCACATGCTAGGCTTTTTCCCACACGCTAACTTATGTTCTTGCCATATTTTTCATTTTCATTTTCATTTTCTTTCATTGTGGCCATAATATGCTTTTCCATTATTTTATTTTCATCAACCTCGAGGGTGATTTTTTCCTGCCCTACTGAAAGATGTGGATAAGAGGGTGCTAAATTCCAATGAACCAATGAAAATTTATACTTGAAGAATGGAGATGGTATAAAAGGCTTATAATGTGACATGGAAAGTGTTAAGTATGGTGTAAAGGATAATGAACACACTATTTCAATCCATATTTTCCAATTAGTTCCCCTCCTATAACCCTAAGGCCTCAAGGGAGGTCCCATTGGATTAGAGTTAAGGATTAACCCCCATCGTAAGGTGAGAGAACAACTTTATAGTCAAGATTTGTCATTTTTCCAAATCACCCCTTTATCCATAGTAAATGCTCAAAACATCAAGTATAAGGATTCGATTGTAAAATGATCAAAGTACCTGTTGAATAATGACCCAGTTTCATTTAGGAGGAATGCCAAATGGTGGGAGGTTCATGGCTGATGTAAATGGCAACGACATATGGCATATCATCATGAAGAAGTGAATGTCAGGCACTGTTGGCTGGCTAGCTATCAAATGAAGGAGAAAAGTTTTCTCCAATGGTGTTACCCATTTTTGTGGGTAATAGGCTTTAAAAGGTATTGGAGGCAAGAGAAATTTTGAGATTTTATAATTGTTTCTTTGATGGAATTTGACAAGGATCTAGGGTGTTATTTTTCTTTAGACTACTGTGACCATATTTGAAATTTTTGGTTATATATATATATATATATATATATATATATATATATATATATATATATATATATATATAATTTTTTTTATTTTTTTTTATTTTGCCACACATTTATCCATGATAAATTTTGTGTACCTAATCAACATAGAAAATATATTTGTAACAAGATCATACATTTTTAAGGGTTATCTAAATATTGGGTGCGGAAGGGTTCTCATTGTAATTGTTATTTTATGTTATCCTTGTTTATGCAAGTGTCACCCCTTTCGGTACTTACCCTATGCAACAATTGTACTACATCGTTAATGGAACTTTGTTGGGGCTGCATATTTTTATTGAGAGAGAGAGAGAGAGAGAGAGAGAGAGAGAGAGAGAAGTCATCAATTTGTAATCAAGGTGGAGTTTCACATGTGCTTCAAATTATTTATAGGCATAATCAGAGGCATGTTGTGGCAGATTTTGGGTGGTAAAAGGTAACCATTTGTTAGAGTTGCAAGGGTTTTGTTGACAAGGAAGTGTTGTAGGTTGTTTGGGACAAAGCTACATAGGATGACAAGTGTCCCTAATCTATTAGGATGTGATGTGGATACTATTGGAGAGGATGAAGAGACAAATATGCCTCATGAGGTCGAGGAAGAAGATGTTACTAGGGAAGAGGGTAACTTTGGAAACCCTAATTTGGAACATAAAACTATAATTTTGAAGGGATGTTGGAGGATATAGAGGATGACATCACAATAGTTATTTATGGTGTCCAATTGTTATATTTTTAGGAACTCTAGTGTTGGAAATGTTACGATACCTAGGAGTAGAGGGATGAATCTCAATGTTGGTGGGAAATAAATTTTGATAAGGGACAAGTTACAATTACAAAGGATGGCAGAGGGGTCTTTGATGATAATGTGGGTTGTTAGGGGAGATGGATTGGAAGATATAGGTGGCAGATGAAGATGGAAAAATTCTGTATTTCAGAGGAGAGGTGGCTTGGAGAATTGTGTGATTGAAGAAAACCACGAGTTATAGGAAAGGGAACAAAACACTATGGTGCGTATGGAGTGAAGAAGTGAAAAATGGTTTATTTCTATTACTCTACACTATATTTAATGTTGTTTTATCTCACTTGATTATGTGCTTTTTATTTTACAGATGGTTAAGGGTTTCAGTTTTGATCTTTTTTTTTTGAGTCACTTATTGTACATTGTGTATAGCCTACATTATAGTTGACTTAAGAAGCAAATTATATGTCACCTAAAGGATAAGTTATATAGTAACCTCAGGTGCCCAAAATGCCATTTTTGTTTAAAAGCACATTCAATGGTTTCATTATGAATATTTGAGGGCAAAACTTTGTTTTACATTGTGTATCACCTACATTATCAAGTGACTTAGGGTGTAAATTGTATGTCAAATAAAGTTACAATGTAACCTAAGGAGCCCAAATATATTCCCTTTGCATCATAAAGCACATCCATTGGTTGTGTTTTTAATATTTGAGGGAATTTTTTTTTTAGTGGGGAGTGCATTGTTGTCCACCCATGTGGGTGATCCCTTCGATAAATTTTTTCTCTTGATGTTTCAGATTTCTAAGTAATGGCCTTATCATGATCCACAAATATCTAGCCTCCGATGTCTCTCATCCACTCTCTAGTCAGTGCTTCATCTAGCATGCTCATCCAATGAAGGTGGATCATCAAATATGAGGTACATTAACAAATTTTGTATTAAAGTGTTTTAATTTAATATACAAGGGAACTACAATATGGATCACATGTTGAATTGGATAATAGTCGTCTTTTGACTGTACACTTGTTCTCTTGCTTCACCTTGGTGGTTATCTTTTGCCCCTAGTCTATTGTGACCTTCCTTGAAGATTTTATTTCACTATCTAGGAGGGGTACAAATATGAGGCTTTTATTGATGTTGCATGTCCATGGTAATCCTTACATAACATCTTCTATCTTCCCCATGTATCCACAACCCATCTTTTAGTTGATTGCTATTTATCACTAGTATTGTTTCCTTGTTTTTCTCATGCTTGAGTAGGGGGCGTGGAAACATTATCTTAGGAGGTTAATACAAAAAAAAATAGAAAGAGCATGAGTCATATATTACAATGCAAAATATTGACAAGGAGAAATGAAAGTGCGTGGCAAAAAGCTTAGCCTGAGCTCAATCCCCCTCATTAGCACTCACCTAGTTCCTAGCAAATGCATGAGCTATTTAAAGAAAATGGTCTTTTAATATTCCAAGCGTGATGAGTAATGAAATGCTTCATCTTTATGGGGTCAATGTTGAATCAATGAAGGCTTGTAACCCAAGCTACATATGTAAAAGAATTAATGATGAAAATGACACACAAGAGGGGCAATAAAAATATGCCAAGGAAAGGGGTAACTCAGGTCCCTCTTCACATCATAGCGCTGAAGGTGTTGCAAATTTCATTGTGTCGAGAGACGCTCTACAACCTAGTGTGGGGGAGATGTGTAGGCGTTATGCGTAATGTAAGAAAGATTGTACGTCAACAAAATTTAATGTCGGTTTCGACACAAAAAGTAAATGTATAAATAAATATAAACCATACAGTGAATCTCTTAATCACTCAATATCTATGGACGCGGAATAAATGGGAGTAGGAGGAGGTTAAAAACACTTGTAAGACCTCAATACTATGCATAGGAAAACAAGCTAAGGTATGTACAAACCTTTGAAAACCTTTCAAAACGCTTGGACATTTTTGAAACCCTATGTTGTTACATCGACATAAGAGAGAGAGGACGTTGTGTTTAACAAATTTCAGTGCATTTTTTTATTTTGTCCAATTTTTATTAAAACCCTAAGTTGTTAATCAACGGTTGTCATTGATGTCAACCCAAGCACCACCAGGGGCTAACCCAATATTGCATAGGAATTTTGACCTACCAAATTAATATATTCTGGGTCAATAATTCTTTTGATGGTTTCTACTTGTCGAGATGTTTTCGTTGATATATGGCACGCCATGTAATTCTTCACGGTTTGAGAGATATTCATGTTTGAAGTTTGTACCCCAAATTAGTGGGCTAAAACCCCATGGGGTTGTGGCATGGGTCATTGAAAAGTCATAATTAATATTTTTTAAGCTCCTAAAATCCCTCCTACATTCACTTGTTGAAGCCCCTCTCAAACTAAGCATTTATATAAATTGTGATCCTCATTTCCTCCTTATGCAAGGGATTTCGCCATCTGAAATAGGTGATCGTGGAATTTTCGCTCTAACTTTTTTTCTAGGAAGGTTCAGAAGCTGAAATTTATATGAGGCGAAGCCAAAATCTTGAAGAAGCTTCTGTGAAAATTTTAGATCAAGGTGCACAACATTTTTGGAGATATGATCTGTGGAAGTCGGTGTTTTTGCAGGCTCCTGAAATTCATCTCAAATAAGTGACCTTGGTAAAATAGTCATAACTCTCTCTCTAAGTATCGGATTGGAATTCCGTAAAAAGTGAAAGATAGTGCATAGTATGTAGTTTTCGCTCTATCAATTTCAGAGCCAAATGAGGAAACAGTGACACGTGGCACGCCGCACAATTTTGCTCTGTTGAAAAAGTCCATAATTAGGGCATTGTGAGAGATTGGGTATAACTCTCTCTTGAAGAATCCAAATTGGGTCAGACCCGTGGCATTAAAAAGACGACTCAGAGTACTACTACAAGATCGAAAATAAGATATTGTGGATCTGAAATAAAAAATATTCACCAGATTCAATATTGAGCTCCTAGAAGACAAAGAAAAAGCTAGATCATGTGTTGTCAAGGGCTGCAAAGGACCAGACTTTCTAGGGAAGAAAAGCAAAGCAAGGTGCAACAGAGGGTAGCATTATAAGAGCAACAACCAAGGTGCATAACAGTAGCAAGAAGTTCATCACATGAAGTCTTCAAGTGGGCAACACTTCATACAATCATTGTAAAGGTATCATTGTACTAAGTCATTGCAAATACATTATTGTACAAATTGTACTAGTGTCTATCTGCCAAGAGTTGAGGAGGCAGTGTCGAGTGCTCTAGGATCATCATTAGGTGGTTGTGTCATAGTTGGGGTTATGTTATAGTGTGTCTTCCTTTTTTACATCATTCTATGTCATTGTAAAGTGGACTATTTTCCCTGGTACCAGAGTCCTTTCTTCTTTTATTATTCTACAGGGTGCTAGGGTGGTGCTAGGGTGAGTTGTAGCTCATTGGGTGTTGGGGCATCCGTTCAGTTGACTACTAAATAATCTCGGGCGTTGGAGCGTCCATCCAGTGGGAGCTGGAGAAGAATGCTTTTCTAAATTCTAGGAAGTTGGTGCTTTAATTTCAATTGGAGTTGAATATTAAAGAATGATTAGAAAAGCATTAGGTGGTTTTTGTCCCCGAATGGGTTTCCACCTTAAAAATTGTGTGCATTTGTATTCCTTTTGTTTACTGCTATCATTGTACAAACACTGATAATAATTGAAGATTAACTAATGCTCTAATTGAAAGAAATACTGATTCACCCCCCCTCTCAGTATTTCCAACAATTGGTTTCAAAGTTTGGTTCCTTCAATAGCAGTTTAATAGCTGGAAGGAGGTCATGGAGCATACGAAGAATGGTGTACCTCTGTTCAATGAAAATAATTATGCACTCTGGAAAGGAATAATGGAGGTCTATCTCTTGGCGCAAGTTTACGAAGTATGGGACACTGTTCAAACTGGATTTACATCAACCACAGATGAACAAGGTAAGAAGAATTTGGTAAATGATGCAAAAGCAAAGAATATTATTATCAGTGGAATTATTGAATTTGCTTATCATAAGGTGTTGGGTTGTAAAACCGCCAAAAATGTATGGGACAAGCTTGAGAATATATATGCAGGTGACTCAAATGTCAAAGAAGCAAAGCTTCAAATCTATAGAGCAAAATTTGAGCAACTCAGAATGAAAGAAGATTGCAACATTGCTACATACTTCCAATACGTTGATGAAATAACCAATACTCTGGAAGGATTGGGAGAGCCAGTTGATGAGAAGACTATTATACAAAAGATTCATAGAACGTTACCATGGAGATTCAACCCAAAGGTATCAGTCTTAGAATACAATGAAAATATGGGCAAACTCAGCAAAGAGGAATTACATGGAGTTCTCATAGCATATGAAGTGAGACTTGATGAAGAAGAGGGTACTTCACATCTAGAAATTGCATTCGTTGCATCTAAGAAAACCAATAAGGATAAACAACCTTCAATTGAAAAGACATGCACCTGAAAGTGTGAAGAAAAGGGAGATGATGAAGAAGGTCTTTGAGATAAAGAATATGCTTACTTCACAAGAAAACTAAAAATTGGTAAGGGAAAATTCAAAGGTAAACTTCCATTGATATGTTTCGGCTGTGATGAGGTTGGGCATTTCGCAGCAAAATGTCCAAACAGAAGTGATGGCAACTCAAAAGGAAAGAAAGGCTTTAAGAAATTCAACAAGCAAGGATCCAAAAGGAAATTTCTCTCTAAAGAAGATAACTCATCATCCGATGAAGACAATGACAGTGAAGAAGAAGCCAATGAGAGAGTATTGTTTATGGCCAAGCATAATAAACCCAAGCACAATAAACAAGAGGTATCAAACAACGGAGAAGGATTGACCATAGAAGAATTTTATAAGGAAGCAATCAAGCTTATAAAAGATCTCAAGGTAGAGAAGATCCGTTCCAATACTCTTGAAGAACAAGTTCAAGGTCTCAAAATTGAAGTTGAAGAACACAAATGCATTGAAGAGTCACTTCAAAAGAAGTTGGAAGAAAGAAACCAAGAAAGGGAAGAATTAGAAGCCGAAGTAGTCTCGCTGCGTGAGGAAGTGAAGAAAGGAAAAACTATCCCAAACTATGCCAACAACTCAAGGGCATTGGAAGAAATCATCAACAATCAACGATCTTACAACGACAGAACTGGCATCAGTTACAAAGAAGAAGAAGCAGGACCTTCTACAACAAAATACAATGAACCTATGAGATCTGACATGCATGTAGACTTCATTGGACAAGATTCACAAGAACAGCCTTGGAAGACAATTCCTCGACAAAAAATTCCATCTAGGTACCAACATATTTTTTATGGCTACTGTTATTCATGTGGAAAATTTGGTCATAAAGCTGTAGAATGTTGCACGTACCCTAGGATCGAATACAATTCCAGGAGATCTGTAAAATATGAACCTCCCTGGGCTCAGCGAAACATCAATAGATTTGAACATTTAAGAAATAATATTGAATGTTACAAATGTAGAAACTTTGGACACATAGCCAAAGACTGTAGACTTGAAAATCCTCTAGAAGAATCTTTGAAGCCACAGAACGAACAAAAATGGAAGAAGAAGAAGACTAATAATTGTGCTCTCGCTTTCAAGGCTCAAAACAACAAAGATGTGTGGTATGTTGATAGTGGTTTCTCAACGCATATGACTGGAGATAGAAATAAATTTGTATCTCTGAAAGAGAAGAAGGATGGAACCGTGTCCTTTGGAAATGATGGATCTTCAAATGTTATAGGATTAGGTACTGTCACTCTCGGAAGCAAAAATGCTCTAGCCAAGAATGTTCTATTGGTTGAAAACATGAATCACAATCTGCTCAGTGTTGGACAAATGTGTGATCAAGGACACACAATACTATTCAACTCCACAAAATGTGAAATCAGGAAAGGCATGTATGGTGAAGTTGTGGCTACGGCAAGTCGAGCTCCAAACGACATATATGTTCTGGATGAAGCAACTAAAGCATGTCTAATAGCTAAAGAGGATGATATAATATTTGGTAGCAATGATGATCGACTAAGTAAGAAGTTTGCTACAAAGGTGCAAAGTGAGTTCGAGATGTCTTTACTTGGTGAGCTGACATACTTCTTAGGGCTTCAAATATCACAGCAAGAGAAATGAATATTTATATGTCAAGCCAAGTACATCAAGGAAATGCTCAAGAAATTTAAAATGGAAGATTGCAAACCCATCCTTACTTCAATGGTAACAAGTTGCAAATTGAGCATAGACGACTCATATAAGGATGTGGATCAAAGGTTGTACAGATCTATGATTGGTAGTTTTCTATATGCAACAACCTCCCATCCAGATGTTATGCAAGTAGTTGGACAAGTAGCAAGATTCCAAGCAGCACCAAAATAATCACATATTATTGCCATCAAAAAAATTCTTCGATATCTAAAGGGAACAACAGAATATGGTTTGTGGTATCCCAAGGGTAAAAATCTCATTATTCATTCCTTTACAGATGCAGATTGGATAGGAAGTGTTGATGATCGTGAGAGTACTCGTGAAGCATTGGAATATCTTTGCCAGAAGCTTGGGATTCTCCCAAGTTCTCATTAGATTTTCCTTATCCAGAATATAAAGGGGGAGTGGAAGTGTGTAGAGGTGCACAGGACGGTTGTGTGTCAGGAGGAGTGGAAGTGTGTACAAGTCCACAGGATGGTTGCGTTTCAGGGGGGGTTACCCTTTTCCATTGATGTCAAACGGGGAGAGAATGTTGTAGGAAGAGGTGTCATGATCACAGGGGGAGTACTTGTGTTGCCATCAATGCCAAAGGGGGAGATTGTTAATCAATGATTGTCATTGATGTCAACCTAAGAAGCACCAGGGGCTAACCCAATATTGCTTGGGAATTTTGACCTACCAAATTAATATATTCTGGGTCAATAATTCTTTTTATGGTTTCTACTTGTCGAGATGTTTCCGTTGATATATGGCACGCCATGTAATTCTTCACGGTTTGAGAGATATTCATGTTTGAAGTTTGTACCCCAAATTAGTGGGCTAAAACCCCATGGGGTTGTGGCATGGGTCATTGAAAAGTCATAATTAATATTTTTTGAGCTCCTAAAATCCATCCCACGTTCACTTGTTGAAGCCCCTCTCAACCTAAGCATTTATATAAATTGTGATCCTCATTTCCTCCTTATGCAAGGGATTTCGCCATCTGAAACAGGTGATCGTGGAATTTTCGCTCTAAAGTTTTTTCTATGAAGGGTCAGAAGCTGAAATTTTAATGAGGCGAAGCAAAAATCCTAAGGAAGTTGCTGTGAAAATTTCAGATCAAGGTGCATAATATTTTAGGAGATATGATCTGTGGAAGTCAGTGTTTTTGCAGGCTCCTGAAATTCATCTCAAAGAAGTGACCTTGGTAAAATCGTCATAAATCTCTCTCTGAGTATCAGATTGGAATTCAATAAAAAGTAGTAGATAGTGCACAGTCTGTAGTTTTCTCTCTATCAATTTCAGAGCCAAATGAAGAAACAATAAGACATGGCATGCTGTACAAGTTCGCTTTGCTGAAACAACCCATAATTAGGGCATTGTGAGAGATTGGGTATAACTCTCTCTTACGGAATCCAAATTGGGTCAGAACTGTGGCATTGGAAAGATGACTCATATGAATACTACAGGACCGAAAATCAGATATTGGGGATCTGAAATAATAGAGATTCACCAGATCCAATATCTAGCTCCTAGAAGGCAAAGAAAAAGCTAGATCATGTGTTGTCAAGGGCTGCAAAGGACCAGACTTTCTAGGGAACCAAAGCAAAGAAAGGTGCAATAGAGGGTAGCATGACAAGAGCAGCAACCAAGGTGCATCACAACATCAAGAAGTTCATCACATGAAGTCTTGATGTGGGCAGCACTGCATACAATCATTGTAAAGGTATCATTGTACTAAGTCATTGTAAATACATTATTGTACAAATTTTACTAGTGTCTATTTGCCAAGATTTGAAGAGGCAGTGTCGGGTGGTCTAGGATTATCATTAGGTGTTTGTATCATAGTTGGGGTTATGTTTTAGTGTGTCTTCCTCTTCTACATCATTCTATGTCATTGTAAAGTGGACCATTTTCCCTGGTACGGGAGTCCAATCTTCTTTTATTCTTCTACAGGGTGGTAGGGTGGTGCTAGGGTGAGTTGTAGCTCATTGGGTGTTAGGGAATCCATTCAGTTGACTACTGAATAATATCATGCGTTGAAGCTTCCATTCAGTGAGAGCTGGAGAAGAATGCTTTTATAGATTCTAGGAAGTTGGTGCTTTATTTTTAATTGGAGTTGAATATTAAAGAATTATTAGAAAAGAATTAGGTGGTTTTTTTCCTGGAGTGGGTTTCCACCTTAAAAACTGTGTGCAGTTGTGTTCCTTTTGTTTACTGCTATCATTGTACAAACACTAATAATAATTGAAGATTAACTAATGCTCTAATTGAAAGAAATACTGATTCACCCCCCCTCTCAGTATTTCCAACATAAGTATTTTGTTGAAGGCATATATATTTACAAGTGATTATGTAGAGAGCATGGGATTTTAGTATTCAAGTTAATTAGAATTAAAAAACTATGGTCGCTAATATTTTCATGTTATTTTGTTGTTTGTTCATGTGGCCAAAAGGAGATCTTTCCAGTGAAAATGCTGCTCATAAACTAGGTTGACAACATGAAGAGGTTTGCCGTTACACCAAAGCCCGTAGGTATTGGTAAACTTTGAAGACCGGTAACTAGGATCTCCAAAGTGGAAATTACAGATTCCATATAAGTGCAATGATTCCTCCAACACCCCCCTCAAATGTAGCTCGGGGGAATCAAACCTGAGTCCAAGCTATGATACCATGAAGAAGTTTGCTGTTACACCAAAACCCGCAGGTATTGGTAAAATTTTCAAACCAGTAACTAGGATCCCTAAGGGTGGAAATTACAGATTCCATAAAGATGCCGTGACATCACCTGTTTACATCTCGAGTATGTACAAATATATAAAATTCAATGACAAATATCTGACTGTAATCTCCTTTTGAATATTGCAACCAACAATCAATAACTTGAAGGGAAAATTAATCTTCCCATGCAAGTTTGATACCATGTAATGCTCTGCTTTTGCCTCAACATTCAAACACTTTCAAATTTGTTTTTCTCTTTTGAAGAGAAAGTTGCTAAAAATATGCTTTTGTCTCAGTGCTGAGATGTTATTGTTCTCTCAATTCTGATTTCCACAAACGATGTATTCAAATTTCTGTCAAATTTAGTTGTCACAAGAAAGGACGATGACAAACAATGTATTTTAATTATGAAGCAATTTATAATGCGTCAAGCATAGGTAAATACGTGGACAAAAGAAAGATATGTGCATGCTGACGTTTCTAGGAAAAGTGTAGGAATGCGAATGCGAAGGCGAATAGTGAATCGAGTAGAAGGGACGTATACATTGGATTCGTTGGAAGTGCAGGATTTCATTTGTGAATATTTATGGAAATATGAAATGAGGAAAAAAGACCAAATGTCACAAATATATTGAGTAGTTTCCTTGTCCACATTAAAAATGAATATTACGACTGACATATCTACATTTGAATGTCATTCTTTGAGCTTTCAACGCATTATTAAGCGAAGTATGACTTAACCAATGAGAAATGTAGGATAGAGGATAAACACACTATGTATATCATTTAAATCTGTATCAATCAAGGGTAATCATTGATACTAAATTATAATGAGGGATGGCATAAAGTAGTCGTTGATGTAGTGGTTGCTTTTATAAATTCAATATTTCTTGGAAAGTGGGCAATTAAACAATTTATTTATTTATTTTTTCCTTCCTGGTGGATGAGTAATGAGATTTACGTAATGGCTGATATGAAAAGGATTCTCAAAAATGCATTGAATGACTAAGTAGATAAATTTATTTATTTTTTCCTTTTGGATTATTTTTGGGTGAGGAAACTTTATAATTTTTAAATGTTAGCAGTTTGTGGTGATATGATGAAGGATGAAATTATAAAGAGATTTTTTATTAAACCAACTTAGATTCATCTTAATTCTTTATCTACCAAATTTTGAGAGGGATCAAATCTCTTAAGATGAAAACCTATTTTAGAGTGAAAAGAGATTTGATTCCTCTCGACGGTTGGTAGATCCAGAGCTAAGATGGATCTAGGTTGGTTAGCTAGTACAAGACAATGAAATCCTCCATGAAGTAAACCCCACATTGTGCCATTGATCATTTTCACCTATTGATTGCATCAACCCAAGCACTATTGCTCTCCATAGGTTTGGAAGTACCTAATAAGGTCTTATGATGACCCTCCCATACTTAGGAAAGGTAACTTGTTTACAAGTCATAAGCTAGAAAGACATTTGAAGATAATTCTTGTGTAGAGTACTTTGATGACTTTAACATTAAATATGGCCCACTCGGATACTCTTATGGTTTATCTGCCTATGATGTTGATCTTACTTGATTTTGTGATTGTGTTGCTAGATCTTGTTCCTAGGTACAACTTCCATTCCTGGAGGGATTGCTTGATGTTGCTTCATTACTTTAGAGAGGACATCTAACCTTGTTTGATCATTAGGGGAATTATGAGGTCTAAAATGGGCTTCCTAAAGAAATTATAAATTAATAGTGGAAATAATAAAATAAGTTTTGATTATGTTATCAAATTTTAGAGGGAAAAAAGAAAAAACTATTTTTTCAACTTGTATTTTGAACTTATCTCCTTAAGTTTTTACTCAAATTTCGAGCAAGAATAATCGTTGGATGCAAAATTTAACTCGCCTTCCAAGGAGTACCCATGTTGCATAATTTTGATGGACTCTGCTACATGAAAAATGAGAAATACATGAAAAACGTGATTGTAATCACGTTTTTCATGTATTTCTCATTTTTCATATAGAAGGGTCCATCAAAAGTATGCAACATGGGTACTCCTTAGATGATGAATTAAATTTTGCATCCAACGAGTACTCTGGCTCGGAATTTTATTAAACCCTTAGGGAGATAAGATGAAAATATGAGTTGAACAAGTAGTTTTATTATTTTATTATTTTTTAATCTTTTTACGTTTTTACTCCAAAAGTGGTGAATCATCCCCCATAGTTGACATCATCATCTTTAATCCTATTGGTTCTCATAAATTTTATTTTGGTTGTACATTTTTCTTAGGAGGCCCATTTTAGACCTCAAAATTCCCGTAATGAAACTCCACTAGGAATTTTGACTTGAGAAACATGAGTTTGTCTTTCTTTCTCCACTTGAAATCACTTCCATTGGTCCTTTTTTATATATTTGTAGCCATAGAATCCATTAGCCCCTTGATTGAGAAGGGAATTAGTCTTATTTCTTGTGCCAATCCAAAAAAAAGAAAACCCTAAATATTTTAGTACCTTGGACTTTAATTTTACAAGGTTACATTTTGCATGCATTCATTTGGAAAAGTAAAAATATCATTTTACATGCATTTATAGCAATTAATTAGGGTGGTAGTTACTGTTACTTTTGCTATTGTGTGTGTTTTTATCCATTGAAAATTGTTGTAATTTATTTTCCTGTTTACTTATTTAAAAACCCTAATTTTTCAATTGTTTATTATAGAATCAAGGGTTTATTTTATTTACGTTGTTAAAATAATTGCTGGTTAAAACCCTAGTTTATATCAATAAAATATATTTTCTTAATTGCATGTGTTTGGGTATTTGTTTGAGCTTCTTTTGGTCTAATTAAACGCTCTAGATTTAGCCACACGACCATTTGAACTCACTCTCTTGAAATTATATTGAAACCTTAACCATTGAATACTTGTTCTTGGGTCAATATTATTTTGTTTGTAAGTTAGATTTTGTTTCACTACCAATGATTACGTAAGTCAAAAGACATTGCTTGTTAGTGGGATGTCACTTGGGAAATCATACCATTGATAAACTGATGGAGCATCATTACAGAAAGAAGCCAAGTTCCTAATAACTATTTTAAAAAACAAAGTGACCCCTAGAGTGATAAAGTAGTATATAGACATGTTACTATTATAAGTGATTTCTAAAAAGACAAAAACTAGAGATCATAGACTGAACATAAATTAATTGGACTAACAAAAAAAAATGACACACTGAGAGGCAAGCATCATAAACTGACTAAGAAGAGGTGGACACATCCACCTCAATGCAGTTGGGATCCTAGGCTTGTAACTACTTGGAGTAACAATAGGAGCAACACTCACTTCAATTTGCTTGAGTCACATGCTCATTTCCTTTTGATGAAACACCACTTCATCCAATACTAGCATAATGTCTTCCTTAGTGTTGATTTGGTCCGTGATAAACAACCCAATAATGACTTCGTTCTGTAGTATAATTTGATGATAAGTAAATATTGATTCTTCCCACCATGAGCATGGCCCATGTTAGGCACCTAGTCCTTTACGTTTGCCACCACTTCAGAGTCCGACATGCATCATATCTCCTTGGAAATATCCTCTTCCAATTTGCAAGGATCCTATTGAACTAGCAGTGACATCTTCTCCCCATACATTCTTGTAGATCTCTTTTCCGTCATACGAGCTCTAAAGCTGCCTTGCACTCCACGACCACCACGTCTTCTCTGACAATGTGCTCTTTTTCTGACCATCATTGAAAAATAGGGGTAACAAGTCAGAATATATTTCAATGAGAGGAGTTCAAAACCAAGCTTATGAACTCATCCCAACCACCTATGCAAATAACTCATTGCCACTGGCTATTCCCACATAAGGCCAAAATAAGCATAAGTGGAAGCAAACCAGACAAATGATAAAGTAGCGAACTTTGTGACACGATTTCCATACTAAAGCCATGTGAAGGTTGAGGATGATTGCGCCTATAGGTGTGTTTTACATCCCAGTGTGAGGGAGATGTGTAATTCTTTCCATGTTGAACCTTGATTTGACACATGTCCCTTTTAAAATGAATATAAAATATTATATAAATAAAAAACAATGTTGGGTATATTGAAAATACTGTAGCTTGGGAGGTACTCCCACAAGTCTCAGGTACTTGACTTGTGAGGAGAAAACCCACTTTGTGGGAAAAGTACCCCAGACTGGGGGTTTTGAACCCAAAGTAGTGGGTTTTGAACTAGAAAATAATTTTTATTAATGATTGTTTTAGTGTTTGAGCATGTAGGCTCAAGTTAGCTGGGAGAAAAGTGACATGACCCTTGGGGTTAAAAGGTCACCCCATGAACACTATAAATATGTGAGATGATGAGATGTAATTTCACCACAACATAAAAATATCTCCTTGTGAAGAATAACAAGCTAAGAAGGAATCCACAAATATCCAAGAAGGATGTGTATTGGTCTGATTTCTGTGTTGAAAAAGGTATATGTCCAAGAGGAGGAGGTTCGAGTCTGTTCAGGAGGTTTTGTGCCCAAGAATTAGTGTTGGTTGAGTTTGTGTCTACTGGGTGTGGAGTAAAGGAGCTACTAAGCCAGTGTGTCTGTTGTATTTAAGAAGAGGCTGAGATTTTGCTTGAGGGCCAAAGCCCTAGAACACTGTGACAGGGGGGCCGAGAAGGCCTCCTTCTGATTGTTGGTGGGTTAAAAGGGCTCAGGGTGACCTCAGATAGGTCTAAAGGCCTCAATGGGACAATAGAAGAGGCTAAAATGCCTCAGGTTGGTGGACAAGAGATTCAAAGTTTCCTTAGGCCCATGGAGAGGGCAACATGACAAGGAAACAAGTGCTATTTTGTATAGGAAGAGTTGTTGAGTGTTATATGTTGAACTCTGTTTGGTGAAGGACAATCAAACAAGAATGGTTAAAGGATGATTTGTGCAGTGATTTGAAGGACAAAGTTTACCGGGAGTAGTTGTTAGTGCAAGTCTAATAAATGGAGCTATTTCCATGTGAGAGAAGGTGGCAATGAACTGCTAGGACAAAGGAATAATGGAGAATATTCTTTGTGGAAAAAATGATTGAAAGGGCTAGAAGAAAAGGAAACTCAACTAGCAAGTAAGTTGAGTGTTTTGTCTTTTATTTTTTGGGAAAATTGAAGGTCTAAACTAGTTGACCTCAAGCCTTGTTGTATCATAGTTTGTCTCAGGTTTCATACAGGGCCATGATCCCTGGTATGGGAGCCCTATGATTTTTTTATTGAAGGACTAATAAAACGAGTTTTGGGCCATATATATATATATACACACTTTATTCTTTCATTGCTATATTTCTATTGTGAAAATTTGTTTTTAGTGTCGAGTAATCCTAGTGTATTTTTCTGTTAGTCTGGGCATTGGCTAGACCTAAGGTGTAAGGAATTTCAACAGGCTATAAAAAAATGCATATAAATATTTTGTTAAGTTTAATTAAAAGCATCATAAAACATCAATAATCTCACTCACTTTCACTCTCGGGCATAATAAAATATGTTGATGTTGATGATATGTAACACAATTTTATATCAACTTTAAAGAAGGTTAAAGTAATTAAAAGTAATTATCACATCTTTCGGTGAAAATCACAATAGAGAATTTTGTGTCGACGCGTTTCGAACCAGCCAGTGTGGTTCATCATCAGGACAAGATACGAAATCCGATCAAGGACGCAGCTTAAATAGAAAAAGAAGCTCCATATAGCCGTTGTACAATAACGGCTAGTTTGACACTAAAATTAAAAATTAAAAATATTAAAATTAAAATTATCACAAATATATAAAATAAAATAAAATAAAATATAAACAATACCAATAACAGCTAGTTGTAACCAAAAAAATAAATCATTAAATAAATCAAAATAGAAATAAAAACAAAGCTCGAAACAGAAAAATTAGCTCCAAATATAAAAAGCTCCAAATAGCCGTTATACAATAATGGCTAGTTTCACCATACAAATTAATAACTAAATAAATCAAATAAAAAGCTTCAAATAGAAAAAGCAGAGCTAAATAGAAAAAGAAACTCCAACTAGCCGTTGTACACTAACGGCTAGTTTGATCCTAAACAATAAAAATAAAACTTCCCAAATATAAAAATAAAAATAAAATATAATATATAAAAATAAAAAATAAAATAAATTAATTAAAAAATACAAATCAAAATAAATACATAAATAAATAAATAAATAAAATAATAAATAAATAAAAATAAAATCAATAAATAAATAAATAAAAATACAAATAAAAATAAATAAATGAATAGATAACCATATCAGCTAGTTTAACCAAAAAATAAATTAAAATCAAATAAAATTAAAATTAAAAGGAAAAATAAATCAATACAAATAAACAATAATTTCTACCTTTATATTTTTATTTTTATTTTTATTTTATTTATTTATTTATTCATTTATTTTTTGTTTAAAAAAAAAAAAATAAATAAATAAATAAATAAATAAATATTAAAATGAACATTAATAAATGAAAATGTTAAAAAATAAATTAATTAATTAATAAAATCAATAAAAAATTTTACATGAAATAATTTTATTTTATTTTATTTTATTTTATTTCTTTTATTTTTATTTTTATTTTTATTTTTTTATTTTTATTTTTTAAAACTAAATTAGTTCCTTTATTTTTACATATATATATACATATATTTTATTATTCATTTTATTTTATTTTATTTCATTTTATTTATTTATTTATTTTTTAATTAATTAACAAATTTAATTTATTTCTATATATAAGCCATAAATTAGTAAAAATTAGATTATAAACAAATAATGAACCAGACTATGCTAAAAAATAAATCAAATATATATATATATAATAAAAAATAAATAAAATAAAAATAACAATAAAAATAAAAATAAAAAAGTAACTAAATAAATAAATAAATATAAAGGAGAAAAACAAACCAGGATAAGAAGGGAGACAACGACGATCTTTAGACAAACCGAAGAGCAAAAACTCAAACAGCTACGAATGAAGGGCAGGGATCCAACATCTGCTCACACTCCACCCACGGAAGACTGCGTTTGCTCGAGTGGGTCTGAGGTCACCGCCGGTGGATGTAATGGACAAATCGAAGTCTGTTGATGATCCATGCTCTAATAAGTTAGAGCCACTCCATGATTTAACGACAGGAGACTCTAGTTGGGATGGGTTTACTTCTGATTCGCTTTCCTCATCCAACTTGCAGGCAGGAGCGGTCAGTCAGGCATCTGCGAGCTCGGCTATATATGTGCAAGGTGCTGATAACTCTCATGAAGACGCGGCTGTGATGGAGGTAAGTAGATATACAATGCAGGCGTTAGCTTCTTTAAAATCGAATCCGCAGGTTTCCAGGATGTTTGGGTCTGGTTCTTTAAAATCGATGGAGGGAGAAACGGTGAAAGTCGCACAGCACGCAACTTCATCGAGCTCGGTCGGCAGCGTGGTCGAAGGTAATGTTTCCGGCGTTGCTGAAGGCAAGGAGTCTAGCTGTAAATTGCTGAATGAGAATATTGTTATGAAAAACTTATTTCATAGTAATAAAGATAATTATATTTGTAAGAGTAACAATTGTCATAATTTTAATATTAATATTAATGAGAATGATAATAACATTAATTTGAATAATGATAACTTTGATAATAATATGATTGATAATTATAGTAATATTAATCGGAATAATAAGAGTATTAATAATGTTAATAATAATGCTAGTGATAATTATAGGAATATTAATCCTAACAGCAGTGCTTCTATCACTGTGAATAAATCTGTTGTTAATCTTTCCAATTTTTCTTTTAATAAACATGTTTATAATGTGTTAGAGAAAGGTCTCAATTATGCGCTTGCTCCTAGAAGAATCCCTATTCAGGACATTATTTGTGATATTGAATACGGGATCAGAGATCTTCCTGACACTACTAAAGATATTATTAGGCAAGACTGTGCCGTGGTTCTTAGAAAAGCAAAACCCCCGAAGAACAACCTTAGCAAGATGGAGTTTGAGGCTTTAAAATCTTTAAACAATAACAAAGACATTGTTGTTCTTAAGGCGGATAAGGGAGGTGCTACTGTTATTTTAAACAGGGATGATTACCGTTATAAGATGTTGGATCATCTTCTTAATAGCGGTAGTTACAAGAAATTGGAAAAGAATCCCATTAATAAAGTCTCTAAAGCAGTTGCTTTAGCTATAAAATCTAGTAGCACGGTGGGCTCCCTTAGTAAAAAGCTCATTGAAAGTAACCCCCGCACCCCTAGGATTTATGGTCTTCCTAAGATTCATAAGGATGGGGCCCCCCTTAGACCTATTGTCGACACTATAGGTGGTCCGACTTATCAACTTGCTAAATTTTTAGCGAGTAAGCTGAAACCGCTTGTAGGGCGCACCGACTCTTTTGTCAAGGACTCATCCTCTTTTATCAATGAGTTGAAAGGCATCACTTTAGGCCCAGATGACAGGTTTGTCAGTTTTGATGTGGTCTCGTTATACACTTGCATCCCAATTAAGGAGGCTATTGATGTCGTATCTCGGGTCACGGATCATGATACTGCTCATCTTGTTGAGATCTGTCTTACCTCGACTTTCTTCAGTTTTGAGGGTGAATTCTTTGAACAAACTTGTGGTGTGGCTATGGGTTCCCCCCTGTCCCCGATTGTGGCCAATCTTTTCATGGAGGACTTTGAATCTAGAGCCCTCTCCACCTCGCTTTTTCAACCTAAACTTTGGAAGCGGTATGTGGATGACACCTGTGTGGTGTGGCCGCATGGAAAAGAAAAGTTGGACCTTTTCTTTCATCATCTTAATGTTCAGTCTAACGCCATTAAGTTTACCATGGAATTAGAAGTGGATGGTAGTCTTCCCTTTCTTGATGTCCTTATTACTAGGAATGAAGAAGGCTCTTTCTTTCATCAAGTCTTCAGAAAGAAGACACATACTGAGCAGTATTTACATGCGGACTCTCATCATTTCCCAGCTCAGAAATTAGGGGTTCTCAGCACCTTAGCCACTCGTGCCCTGAGAATCGCTGATGAACACCACCTTGAAGATGAGAAATCTCATCTTGTTAAGGTTTTCCTTAAAAATGGCTATAGCAAGATTCAATGTCGTAAAGCTTTCCAAAAAGCGGAAAAAGGTCCTAGGGTTAAAAATGATAGTTTTGACAGATCTGCTGGTGTTCACCTCCCTTTTATCCAGGGAACGACTGATAAGATCGCCAGGATACTAAGGAAACATAGTGTTCCTTCAACATTCAAGCCCCTCCGCACGATTCGAAATTCGCTTAGATCGGTTAAGGACCCAATCTGCCCGAAGGAGGGTAAGGGTGTTTACTTGATCCCGTGCTCATGTGGGACCCCTTATATCGGTGAAACGGGTCGATCTATCAGTCAAAGAATTCATGAACATGCCGCTGACCTAAAGCATAATAGATCTCGCTCCTCTGCCTTAGCAGAGCATGCTGAAAAAACTAAGCATCACATTTGCATTGAAGATGCTGAGGTCATTGCAAAGGTGGACCATTTTCACCATCGAAAGTTTAGGGAGGCCCTTGAGATTGAAAAGAGGCCTGTTAACCTGAATAGAGATGATGGGTGGAGTGTGAGCAGATGTTGGATCCCTGCCCTTCATTCGTAGTTGTTTGAGTTTTTGCTCTTCGGTTTGTCTAAAGATCGTCGTTGTCTCCCTTCTTATCCTGGTTTGTTTTTCTCCTTTATATTTATTTATTTATTTAGTTACTTTTTTATTTTTATTTTTATTGTTATTTTTATTTTATTTATTTTTTATTATATATATATATATATTTGATTTATTTTTTAGCATAGTCTGGTTCATTATTTGTTTATAATCTAATTTTTACTAATTTATGGCTTATATATAGAAATAAATTAAATTTGTTAATTAATTAAAAAATAAATAAATAAATAAAATGAAATAAAATAAAATAAAATGAATAATAAAATATATGTATATATATATGTAAAAATAAAGGAACTAATTTAGTTTTAAAAAAAATAAAAAAAAATAAAAAATAAAAATAAAAATAAAAATAAAAGAAATAAAATAAAATAAAATAAAATAAAATTATTTCATTGATTTTATTAATTAATTAATTTATTTTTTAACATTTTCATTTATTAATGTTCATTTTAATATCTATTCATTTTTTTTTTTTTAATAAAAAACAAAAAATAAATGAATAAATAAATAAATAAATAAAATAAAAATAAAAATAAAAATAAAAATATAAAGGAAGAAATGATTGTTTATTTGTATTGATTTATTTTTCCTTTTAATTTTAATTTTATTTGATTTTTATTTATTTTTTGGTTAAACTAGCTGATATGGTTATCTATTCATTTATTTATTTTTATTTGTATTTTTATTTATTTATTTATTGATTTTATTTTTTATTTATTTATTATTTTATTTATTTATGTATTTATTTTATTTATTTTTTTAATTAATTTATTTTATTTATTTTATATATTATATTTTATTTTATTTTTATATTTGGGAAGTTTTATTTTTTATTGTTTGAATCAAACTAGTAGTTGGTGTACAACTGACTGGTTAGATTTCTTTTCTATTTAACTCACTTTTTCTATTTGAAGCTTTTTATTTGATTTATTTAGTTATTAATTTTTATGGTGAAACTAGCCATTATTGTATAACGGCGATTTGGAGCTTTTTATATTTGGAGCTAATTTTTCTGTTTCGAGCTTTGTTTTTATTTCTATTTTGATTTATTTAATGATTTATTTTTTTGGTTACAACTAGCTGTTATTGGTATTGTTTATATTTTATTTTATTTTATATATTTGTGATAATTTTAATTTTAATATTTTTTAATTTTTTATTTTAGTGTCAAACTAGCCGTTTTTGTACAACGGCTATATGGAGCTTCTTTTTCTATTTAAGCTGCGTCCTTGATCGGATTTCGTATCTTGTCCTGATGATGAACCACACTGGCTGGTTCGAAACGCGTCGACACAAAATTCTCTATTGTGATTTTCACCGAAAGATGTGATAATTAATTTATGGATCACAGAAATCATATTCCTAATAATTAAAAGTAACTTGTTTTTTTTCACTTTCAAGCGGGAGGAAGTTGTATAAATCTATATTTTTTTAAAAATATTTCAATATAGGACTCAAATAAATTATTTGAGTATCATTGTTAACTAATATTTAAATATCAAGTCCACACACACACACACACACACACACACACACATATATGGACCGTAATAAAATATTTCAATGTCCAAATTTTAAAGTAATGAAAAGTAAGACAATTCAATTAGATTCTAATAAAGGAAATTATGTAATTCATTCTAACTCTTAATATACAATTGATATGTGATGGTTAAAAGATATTATTGATAATATAAAAATTCAATGTGGGTTATATATAAAATATTTGAATATGTGGAATTAATATTGACTTGTATTTAAAAATATATTAATAAAAATAAAATTTTAATGTGGACAATGTTGCGCATAAATAATATATTTCAGTGTTCTTGTTAAGTAAAATATTTAGATGTCAACTATGTATATATTATGTATGGTTTAAGAACATTTCAAGTAGTCTCATTATTTTACATTTTGTTCATTTTTTTAGATATATTTTTCTATCATTCTTTTTTGCAGGGTGAAATAAATTTATATTGCCTTCATAACATGAAATTACATAACGAGGGGGGTATTTTTAGACTGGATGGTCACTAGGAAGGCCAAACCATATCAAAAAATGCACTCTTGTAAGAGATTATGAAGACAATAAGTTTTCAGAAAGTTCAAAATAAGACATACATGCACTATTGTTTGGCCCCACCATCTGACACATATAACAACTCGTCTGGGGATTTCATGTCTTTCTGAGTGAAATGCCAACAAGTGTTCTTGAGAGGAGTCTTTGTGAAAATATGCCAAGTGGAGAAGATCCTAGGCGAAGAGTCCAAAAAACCATAATTTGCAAACACATCTACCACCTAGTTCCCTGATCTTGAGATGTGGTTGGGGATGATGATAGGAATGTTGACGATTTGAGAGGAGATTCGACAAATCAATTCTTCTAAGTGCGAAATCTTGGATATTTTATGAACACATGTGATGTTTTGGAGATTACAAAGCATCTTGATAATAAGTTGAGAATCTTCTTCCACGAAAAGTTTGGAGTAGTTTGATTTTGTGCTATTTCTAGGCCTTCGAGGAGAGCAATTAGCTCCGCTGCATTTTTTTTGATGCCCAATGTGCCAGAGTATATGTAGAGAGGTAAGCCAAGATGATTTTTGAATATGCTACCATAGCTAGTTTTCTCAGGGTTGCGTTTTGAGATGTTGTCAAAATTGGATTTAGAAAAGGAGATGTTGATCTTTAAAGTGCAGTACATTCAAGAATAAATTTTTGAAACAATGATAATTACTTCTAATGATGTAGATATTATTGTAACAATTCCAGTTTATCATTAATAAAATCATTAGGACAATAGAGTTCACAATGCACAAAGATAGCACAAAAATTTGCCTTGGGAAAACCAACTTGGGGGAAAATCCCAACAACCTTTTCCTTATAGAAACTCTTCAATTCAACAAGAGATACATATAATGTTTCTAGTCAAATATGAGGTTAAGAAAAACAACAAGCTATGGTCACACAATCCTCTTGTCAAGTCAAGTCAAAATTTTTCCCTTACAACTTTTGACCCTCTTTGATATGCTTAAGATGAATTTTTGACCTCCCAAAATATGCCTAGAAACTAGGCCTGCCCAAAATTTTGGCATGCCAAAAATATGTTGCATAGAAACTGCCTAGAAATTTGCAAATGTGAAGTTAAGAGAGAGAGATAGATGCTAGAGATGAATTTGTCCTTGCCCTTCGTCGTCCTTCTCCTCCTCTTAGATGCACAAAAATTTCCTTATCTTGTGTGAGATCGAATGATGCCTTGAGGATGAGGTTAGGTGCTCTTTATATACTGATATGCCTATCTGAAAGGGTGTGTATTTTCATTGGGGCCAACTTGACTTGATGGAGGACTAACTTAACAAGTTTGGAGCCAAAAATTCAAAATTCAAATTTCAGAATTTTCTCTTTTAAATCCGACATGAAGAACATGTCTTATAATAATTGTTTCAAGGGCTAATCAATGAAAATGACATGAAGAATATGTCTTACAATTACATTATATATTAGAAAGGAAAAAATATAAATCATGATGCTTGACCATAACTACAAAAATTCAATAGGAGAGAGGCAAAGGGAACCATGATGAATTGATAACAAGAGTAGGTAGTTGTATTGGGGTGGAGGAAGAGCTAGGGAGGACAGGGGAAAGGTTCCATATGTTGAGAAGTATGGCTTATAATCCATGCGCTTTCCAGTCTTGGGGTTCCCACGGGATGGAATAGATGGTTTCTTTGATATTCCTTTGTATAATTTTCCAGAGAGAGTCAAGAAGGAAAGATAAGTTTTTGAATATACAATTGTTGCGCTCCTTCCACACAAACCATACCAAGAATTTGAGAGCATGTTCCAAATGCAATTGAGCATGGAATTGGAAAAGACTTTGCTTCATCATTGAGTAATGTTGCTCAAAATACTTAGTGAGTCTTAGTTTGAATAATTGAATCAATTTTTCTAGTTAAAGTCAGAGGCCATTGGAGAAGGTGCAACTATTCAAATGACATTCAATATTTTCAAAGTGGAGGAGGTGGAGAGGGCATCTAGAGGGACCATGATGGTTGCACTTCTGAATAATGTCCTAGGTTAGGGTTCGGTTTTGCACTAGGAGCCACTAGAAGAAGGATATTTCTGGCTAGGAGTTGTGCTTGAAAATATTCAACCATATTGTATCTTTTTGCAATTCTCGATTACTTTCTTCTAGGCCTTTACATTTCTCAAATGGGAAATGAGCCATTCAAACGATATCCCCATTCTAGTCTATTCGGATGGGAGGAGAGTGGGACTAAACTTTGTCAGAGGTTATCCGATGATTGACTCCATGCTTCTCCCTCTGTCTTGGGTTGCCAGTGTTCTTGTAGTAGCTATTTTCTCCATTGCTGACTAGTGCTTGAATCAGTCTAGTAGTCCTTGATTATCATTTATAGGCGGAGATTGTTAAGTTGCGGTTTACCATGGAGTTTAGGGAGTTGTTTCCATGAATCATACTGTAATAGAGTAGATATTCCATCCTTTACTTCCCAAAAATAATGTTGTTGGATTAGATGCATTCTTTTTTGGCCAAGGTCCATATGGATCAGAACAAAAGGCTGTTACACCATTTTTTGGTCATCTCACCTTTTATTATCGAGATGGACCCAAGTACACCATGTAAGACCAATTTTACCCCAAGTAAAGCGCTTTCACTATGTTAATTAAGGAAACCCCAAAAGGAATAATTAATTAAACCACAATTTAATTATTATTCCCAGTCATGTTAACCAAAACAAAAGTATTGAATGCTACTGGTTTATCTTATTATTTTCTAGGACTAGTCTTCAAATAATATTCCTGGTTAAATATGACCAAATCAACCACTATTAATTAAATAAATCATTATTTTGTTTCTGATTATATCTCAACCACTTCCTTAAAAGGATAAATAAATCATTTATTTATTTATTCTTCACTAATCGAGGATTTTGACCCAAGTCAAAGTCCCTTTCCCTCAATAAATAATAAATATTCCATAGAGGTGGATCTAGACTTGGTTAACATTAATAAATATTTTGCAGATCTAGAATGACCCAATATTTTGTTATAAATAGGAGAACTTTCCCTTCATTCTTCACCTTTTGTTGCATATTAGATCACTCGGATCTATACACTTGGTCTCATTTACGCCATTTTGCTCCCATTGAGCTCTATTGTTAGGTTTTCTACATCTACAAGAAGCTTAGATCTGAAGTCTTGAGATTACTGAGAACCCATCCCATTGAGGAGATGCGGATACACCTTCTTGTTTCCTCCAGCGGGTGCCACCAATAATATAAAAATTCATTGAAAATTGTGTTCTTGTCTTGTACATTGAGTCATGGAGCAAACTCTTTACTCTTTGCTTAATGCCATTTTATAGATCTGTTTGTTGACACTTTTAACTACTAATTGCGGATCTGAAGGTGCCAGAAGCCATTATTGTTGTTAGGGATATTAGTTATGCGTAGCTAAAGTGGTTCTTTTTTCGTACACTTCGGCTGAAAATTCTTTCAACAATGGCGACTCCACACGAGGTTTTAAATTACGGCCGTGTCGTTTCTCATATTCTCGCATATCCGACTGCCAGGCCGGGCTTCTTTTTCATTGCTTAGTTTTTTCTCTTTTCATGTCATTTTTCTCACATAAAACCTAAAAACTTACATTTCTAACTTAGTGTGTTTACGGCCTATTGCACGGGTAAGCGACACCCGGCGCATGGCGAGACGGCAACTTTCGGAAAATGCCGCCGAAACAAGCGGAACGGGGGGTCGCACCTTTTGGCCCAAAACACACGTGCTGGACGCACTTTTTGGCTTTGTTTCCTGAAGCCTCAACTCGGATAAGGTCGGAGCACTGCGACACCGCAGCACTCGACATTTGGGGCCACACGGGTTCTGTAACGACCTCTGCCCAGGGTTTTCCGACCTCTGTCTCGGCCCGCCTTGACCAAGATCTGATCTGTTTTTACTCACTAAAGTGGAATGAGTCCCACAGGGCTTTAGTACCCTCCACTTTTGTGGAAGAGTTTAATTCATTTGGCGCTTGGTTTGAGCTTGACCCCTCTTTTTCCGGATACGCTGACTGCCTCACTTTGGTCCTTGATAGGCCTCTTTTCCTTTCAAATCACCTCTTGTCGTTTTGTTGGACCTCTTCTCGTCCCTTGCCGGGTTTTTTGCGATTTCACGCTTTTTTCCGGCCACCTTGCTGTCTCTTGGCTTTGGTCTTGCACCCCTTGTACGCAGCTTTATCCTCCCGAGATCTACGTCCCCTTTGACCCTGATCATCGAGCTACGCTTGTGTCTTCCCTCGTTTTTCCCTTTCCACTGACATAGTTGTGAGGCCACCTTCTTGGTTTAGATAGATGCATACGTAGGCATTTATTTTTGTTATTTCATTGTTTTATTACGTTCTCACAGGTTTATTTTTCAGCCTACGTCGCACACTTTTTCTTGCTCTCGGAAGAAATATGAAGAGTTTAAAGTCAAGTCACGCCACTTTGCAGCACCTAAGTGAAGAAAGCGCCTGGTTTTACACCGCACAGCAGGCTCTGATGTTGTCCTTTGCCACCTTTCTGCCTTGACCTTTCTTGATTTTGTCCCTTCTGCCTTCTCGGTTTCCTTCTTCACTGTCATCATTCTTCAGCCTTTCCGGGGAACTTCTTGGCCTTCACCTGGGTTTCAGTTGATCGACTTCTTTCCTTTGTGAGTACGTTGAGCAGGTCCACCTTCAGGGTCTTTCATTTCATCTCTCTTTAGTTCATGGATCCCCGCCTCCTTCCAGGTTCTCCCCTTTTACCTTCACCATGTCTGGACCCGGGGCCTAACGCTAACGGTTCTCCCGGGCTGTGCGGCCCTACTTCTAGCGGGCAGATCACAGCCACTATAGGCCACCTGTGCTACCGTACATTGCGAGGCCTCGGCCTCTCCGATTTCCATCGGTTGATTAATGATCCCGCTCACCACAATGCTACACGGCCGGCCCCCTATGCCTGGGCGCCTCGATGCCTGGGGTTCGAGGGCCTTGCGGGAAGATCCAACCAATCACGTCCGTCTTTCCACATGGTCATTCCTCCAATTCCATTACCGATGACTCCATCCGTCTTCGTTTGTTCCAACGCACGCTTACGGCGAAGCTTCTAAATGGTATGTAGGTAGGCCACTTCCTCCTGCAGCCTACAGAACTCTTTTCGACCTTCTTGTCGTACTTCCAGCTCCCTCCTAGATACGACAACGAGTGCGAGCTCTTGACTGCAACAATCCTCTTTGCTGCCGCCTTTCGCCGCATGTTCGGGAATGGCGACGAAGACGGAGCTTATGTCGAGCCCCTCCCTTTGAAGATCGGGTTTACATGGGCCCGGGTTCCTTCGCACCCTCCCCGTCTCCCATCGGCAGATGTCAGCAGCCTCTCACTTTCACTCAATCTCAAAAGAAGCTGACACTCCAAATAGCTTTAAAATATGACTTTGATCTCGCTCCAATGGGTTATGTTTATGCCGTTACACTGACAGCCCCAGGCCCGGTGGCGCGCGTGCGCCCGGGGGCATCTCATTCGCGTGGTGTGTGGATCTCTTTCCCACCCATGCGCTCACCCTGACCGCAGGGTCTCCTGGGGAAGGGCCGGCCCCACCTCAAGCAATCTTCCCCCTCCAGACAACATGTATGCAGGATGCGGCATGCCTCCTCCTTTTGCCCAACCTCTTGCTTACCTCAATGTTGCCCAACCCAACCCTTAATTTTATCCTTTTGACGGGTAAACGCGGCCTCCTCCGGCATATGCGCTTCCGCCTCCCTTGCCTCTCCTGGCCGCGGCCTCGCCCCCTACGGAGCCGTGTACACTTTCACGGCGAGGTGCGATTAATCCCCTTTTCTCAAAGGCGGCGAGGCAACCGGGGCCCATGCACTTGGAGTAGCAGGGGACCCAATTCGGTATGGACCCTAACACTAGCAACCCGGCCTCGGGGCATCTCGCCCGGGCGGGACCCGGAGGCCCCGCTTCGCACAAACGAGCCACGGTCGTGTTGCGGTCGCTCGGGCTCTTTCCTCCCACGATTGTCCTCTCTTACCGGATGCGACGGATGTGGGAGTCTCAAGCCACGTGCGCGGACAACACGCCTCCCCTCACACTCCTCCTAATGTGTGCTACGACCCGGTAGTGTTCAACGATCCTTTCCCTCAACAAGGATTCGTGGCTACCCAACCCCCCGACGGTAATGCTGACCACCCTCGTCCGGCTACCGGTTCCTCGACTACCGGATCCTTATGATGCGCTCCGATCCGTCCCCTTCGTCGACCTTCACCTTCAAACTCGGTCTCGCCGGTACCCCATGCCTCACACTCAGATGCAGCAAACAAACAACGGGTTCTCTGAGCCTCTTTCGACATCCATTGGCCTTACACATCCCTCAACCCAAAGTTGAGGTTCATCCAAATATTCCAAAGGGACCGTGCAGCCGAAATGCTACTTCCCGATTCGACGCTCAATCGTACGGTATAGTAGATGATTTGGCACAATCCTAACTGCCATTTCCACGGAACTCCTCCGGTCGTGCCCTTCTCAAAAGAAGGCTCTACTATCTGCCCCGTGGGCCATTGTTGATCTTGCTTGTTGACCAAATGATTGTTTCGACGCCACTCAATCGGACCACCCTCCTCTTCCTCCTTCGTGCTTTCCAAATCCCGGTCAAAATCCGGAACGCCACTTGTGTCCGTGTATAATTAATGAGGGAATACCACTGTGTGATGTCTCCGCCGGTTTTGGAAGCAACTCGGATCCCACGAGCGCCCCTTCCCGATCACCCTTCGGCGTGGGACGGTCATGCCTCCCGGCCTATTGGCTTTTGTTCCATGCTTCCCCATCCCATCACCTCGCCGGTAAGAGCATTTGCGTTGATGTGAAGTCGTGACGCCCCCTCTGAGCCTACAACATTCTGTGGAAGCAGCTTTATGCCATGTCTCTTTGTCCCATCCGCGGTCTTCTATGATGTCTTTTCCACATAATGGGAAGATAGTCACCATTGTTGACTATCGTATCATGAGCCGCGGTCTCCATCGCCGAGACGACCATCTCTTCTGTAGCCAACAAACGAACGTGGGTTCATGACCGGTGTCTCCCCAGAATTTATAAAGATTCCACCACCTTGGTACTTTTCCTCACCTTCTCTTGTTACGATCCCGGCTTGTCGAATGTTTGCATGATGCAGTCGTCTCTGTTTGCCCATAAGCACGACACCTTGCCTCGACTAGTCCCGCACCCTCTCCAGCCCTCACTTAGCCCGCTCCCTAGCCATTCATCTCCGCCCGGCGGACCTCCTCCTTCCGGCCCTCCCCCTCTGGTAGTATCCACGAACCTCTTTGTCTCAGGCTAAGTCCCCCCCCGGCCTTAACCATCTTGGAGCCGTACCTCACAGTCCTGCAAAGGACGAGATCCCTTCTTGGCTCCCCTCCCGGTATATTACGGCTCCCGTCATGGCCACCCTCTCTCCCTAACTTGACATGGGTATTCCGGTTTGGTACCTTGACCCCAGTAGCGGTCACCCCAAACACTATATGGCTTTGACAAGGTCAATGGTCCCCCTCGCTTCCTCCACCCAACCACAGCCCCTTGTTTGCCCTCCACGGGACCCTTCTCTGTTGTGAAGGCTCCCGGGAAGAAAGGCAAAGCCCGAAAGGGCAACCCATCGAATCACGGCCCAGGCATCCAACACGCCTCCCACGACCACCAAAGCCTAGCCATTCGATGCGCTTTGTGTGATGTCGTCGATCATGCCACTCACATGTGCTGTCTTTGGTGCCCCACCTCAAACACGGTCAACGAGACATTCCCGACTGCGATCTCCCGAAGTCCATATCACTATCTGACTCCCTCCCAAAACTCAAACACTTGCGCACAAACCACCCTTGTGCCTTGTGCGATTTTCCACCCGGCCGACACACCCCCACCACCTCTGTCCACATGTGACGATCTTAGTTCCTCCTTGGGACATCCCAAGCCAATTCAAGGCCGCTTCGTCGGACCGAGAGGACATTCTATACATTCCGCCTCCGCTTTTAAGCACGCGGAGCCCTCGATCCACCATTTTTACACAATCATCATCCATGAGACAGCCATTGGGGAACGTTCCATCTGAATCCTCCCCTTTGTTGTTTCGCTTGACCTTCCTTCGAGCGGTCATCTTGGGCTCAACATCGGTAGATCCCGTTATCTACTTACTCTTCGGTCACCCATTGTGACGATGCGCATGTGAACCTCTCTTCTCATGATGATATTTCAGCCACTTCACCATGTCGAATTGGTTCTTCTTCCACCGATCACCCCATCTTCTATCACGATGACGACATTATGGAAGAAATTCCACACGACTTTATCATTCCCCCTTACATCGAACCCATGCGTTGACACCACATCCACCTTGTGGCCATTACATCAAACCCAATGTTTGGGTAAGGGGGCACCCACATTGAGAGACCACCGAGCGCCATTCTCCACCACTCTCCCCCAGTGTCACAGTGGAATGACTCTAGACCCGGTATTCTTCCACATTTTAGAAGAACCTCTAGAGTCCCATATCATCGAGATCACTCTCGGGACGATACCCCTTATCGTTCCTCATCTTACTACATAAACCCAACCCGGTCTCTTAGACAATATTGTTGACCAACCTATAGCTTTTTCTACGAGAGCATCGGTTCATTATCTCCAAATCTTCTTTTGGGATAGTGACTTCGAGGTATGCCAATTCGGAAACTTAAAGTCCATTTGATCCCTATATGCGGTACCAAAAGGGTGGTAATCCTCCATTTCTGTCTCAAGCATAACCATAACAGAGAACAAATGGCACACCACATCATTAAAAATGTGTTTAGATTCCCATTTTTTCTAGATACATTTTGGCATGACCACACCATGCTTGGGGGCACCTCTGCCTTTAACCACAACCCTCCTCACCTCGTTTTTGGAGAGGAGGTTGTCTTACCAATCGAGTGTGAAATTCCTTCTCCAAAACTAGCCGTTGAACTTCTCCTTTGACACCTTACACGCTGCGACAATGACTTATCATGCTTGAGCGTGCCTCAGAGACCGCCGTGTTGCCTTGCAAACCATGGAAGCGGCCAAAAAACGCACCAAGCTCGGTATGGTAGAAAAAGTCAACCTACTTTTCGCGAAGACGCGGCCTTGTTCTAGTATGTAATCGGAGCCCATGATGTCCTAGGTCATGGGAAGTTTGACTCATTATGGCTAGGCTACATCATTTGTAAGGATTTGTAAGGATAGCCAACATCTTGTTTTTTCATTTTTCCTACTTCACCAAAATCCAACTCCCGAGTATAAAAACGGCACCAAACCCCCTCATCTCCCGGATGCGGTTTTACGCCCATTTCTGAACCGGAGTCGCACTTGTTGCCCTAATACCTCGTCTGGGTCGTACTTTTTGCCCCAAAAAAGTGCGGCCGACCATAGAGATGAAGGAGGGGGAGGCATTTCTGGGGGTTTTGGGCCCTAAAGCACAAATGTAATCCAACAACATGCAAGAGCAAGGTTAGGCCTCTTACCTCCAGCGCGGATCTCGCTTCCAACGGTCGGTTTGTCCGCTACGTTCGCCGCAAGATTTAGGGCCTTCTCTCCTCTCCACATTCACCACAACAACAATAGCAAATGAATGATTTTGGAGGGAAAACCGCCTCATTAAAAGAGCACCCATGTTTCTCCTTCATTGCTGCCGACCACACGTAGCCGGGTCGACGAACCGTCGACGCATTGGACAGATCTGCTGAACTGTCAAATGGGTTTTAATTAGTTTTTGGTGATTTTGATACTTCACCCGGACACATTTTTTTCCACGAAGGGTCACTTCCACCACTCCTTAAAATCGAATTTCCTCCTTACGCCACTTGTACTTGGGCTTCCTGCTCGCTCCCTTACTTGTCCATGTTGTGTCGATTTTCGTCATGAGTGCCCACCTTGTACTCATGCTTCCATGACCCCCATTGGGGCCTTTCTTGTGTGGCGGCACTATAAAGTCGCCCTTGTTTAGAGCATCCAAGTCGAGTCATCATTGCATTCATGGAGTCTATCTGCGTCCTTTTACACCCCACTATAGCCCTCCATCCTTCCTTTCTTGGTCCCTCTCTTAATTAACACTGTCTGACAAACTTCTTGTCCCTGTCCTTAGATATTGTGTCGATCGGCGCCATGTCATTCATACCTTTATGCTCCTATGAGGAAGTCGTCCATTCGCCCTCCATCCTTCCCATTTCCGCTATCATCATTGGTGTCGGTCACATGCATCGCTCTATTTTTCTTCTCTCGTGCCTTAGTTGAGGGTCTCTTATTGCCTCACCTACGGCGGACCTCCTTGTCGACATCGAGCGCATTTTATTAAGGAAGCAAGGTCTAGAGGGCGGTGTACCTGGTTACGACTTACTCTTGTTCGGTGCCTCGGATCGGGCGGGGGATCTCTCACTTCCCTTTGGCTGGACTACTTCTCGGCCTCCTTTCGGCACATGATCGAGACATTATGCGCGGCGGTCCGGTGACCCGGCGGCTCTTGATGGATTCCGTGTGTGGTCGGCCCTCATGAGGGGGTGGCCCTGTGATAGCCCCATGCCCGGATATTCTTCATTGCGGCCCTTTGATGCGCTCCAGTTTTGATGATGTTGGCCTTAGCCACACAGAACTCTATGATTTGTATGGTCAGATTTTGTGAGCCCTTCCCCATTTTACGGGGCATTTGGGTTGTATTTATCTCATGTGCCAGTCTTCTTCATGCTAATCATTGTTATCCCAGGCACGGCATGTATGTGAGACTCTTCATTGTATTTTTATCGGCCTTTGTTTATGCCGAGTTTGTACTCTATGGTTCGGTCCCTTGTTTCTGGACCCACTATTCTTTTGTACTTTGTCACGGCGGGCATAGGTATGCCTCCAGCACAGCCTGGGGCCTCTCATAAAAAGAGACTTGTTGCACAAGTCTAGGTCTCCTTAGGGTCTAGTCCTTGACACTATCTTAGCCTCACACTTCTCTCTAGGCATCACTGGTTGTCAGTGATTATATTCTTTACTAACGTGTGTGGGTCATACGATTTGCTCTGACACTCGCACGGCGGGGGGCAATGCATTGCACCATTTTTTGTTCATCTCACCTTTTATTGGATGATTTCGTACACCATATGGACGGTTTTTAGTAAACTGCTTTCCTATGTTAGTGAAACCCCAAAAGGAATAATTAATTAAACCACAATTTAATTATTATTCCAGGTCATGTAACTTACAAAAACAAAATTAATGAGATACACCCATAGTTATCTTATTATTTTCTAGATAATAGTATTTAAATATGTTTCTACGGTTAAATATGACCAAATCAACCACTATTAATTAAATAAATGTACATTTTGTATTTGATTTATATCTAAACAACATTCCTTAAAAAGGATAAATGATATTTATTTATTTATTCTTCACTAATCAAAGTTTGACCAGTCAAAGTCCTTTCCCTCCAACAAATAATAATAAAAATATTTATGAAGTGGATCTAGACTTGGTTAACATTCTTGCAATCATGCACCAAGATCTACAGTAATGACATATTATAAATAAGTTTTCACTATTCTTCACCTTTTTGTTGCATAGTCTACGGATCTATAGCGAGTCTCATTTACGCCATTTTGCTCCCATTCGGCTCTACCTTCTACATTGGGTTTTCTGCATCACAAGAGAGAGAAAGCTTAGATCCCCGTCTTGAGGACTACAAAGAACCCATCCCATTGAGGAGATCTGGATACATACTGTTTCCTCCAGTGCCTGTAATATAAAAATTCATTTATTTCTTGTCTTGTACATTAGATGCATGGAGCAAACTCTTTTTTCTTGCTTGTATCTTTCCATTTTATAGATCATTTGTACAGCACTTTAACTACTAATTGCAGATCTGAAGATGTTTTGCAGCCATTATTGTTGTTAGGGCTATTAGTTATGCGTAGCTAAAGTGGTTCTTTTTCGTACACTTCGACGAAGAATTCATACTAACATGAACATAGGTAGATTTGTAGGGCTTGAAGGATTGATTTTAAGAGTATTGACTATCCAACTATGTTGAGGGATTGAAAGGTCCAACCAATTAGATTGGTATTGATATTGTTTACTAGTTCCCCCCACAGAATCCATTTCAATGAACTATTGACCAGTGGAGCTCCAATATATTTAAAGGGGAGTTGGATGATGTGTGGATATGAAAAGCGGATGCCATATTGAAAAAGAAAACTTGATATTTCACTTTGTTGATTTTAGTGCTTGAAACTTGAGTGAAGTCATCCATAATGTGCATGAATTTCCTTGCTTCTTGGATGGGTAGGAGTGCCACACCCATAGTATCATCAACAAATTTATATGAAAATGGATTCTGGAAAATACATTGAATGAATAAGTAGATAAATTTATTTATTTTATTCCTTTTGGATTATTTTTGGGTGATGAAACTTTATAGTTTTTAAATGTTAGAAGTTTGTGAGTGTTATGATGAAGGATGAAATTATATCTTTTATATAATTTAGACGATATTTTTTATTAAAATAGCCTAGATTAATCTTAACTCTTGATCTAACAACCACCGAGAGGGATCAAATCTCCTGAGATGAAAACCTATTTTATCCCTCTCTACGTTTGGTAGATCCAGAGTTAAGATGGATATAGGCTGGTTCGCTAGTACAAGAAAATGGAATCCTCCATGAAGTAAACCCCACATTGTGCAATTGATCATTTGCACCTATTGATTGCATTGAACTAAGAACTATTCCTCCCCATAGGTTTGGAAGTACCTAATAAGGTCTTATGATGACCCTCCCATACCTAAGAAAGGTAACTGTTTACAAGTTATAAGCTAGAAAGACATTTGAAGATAATGCTTGTGTAAAGTAATTTAATTCCTTTAACATTAAATATGGTCCACCCAGGTACTCTTTTGGTTTATCCACCTATGATGTTGATCTCACTTGATATTGTGATTATGTTTCTAGATCTTGATCCTAGGTACAACTTCCATTCCTCGAGGGATTACTTGATGTTGCTTCATTACTTCAGAGAGGACGTCCAACCTTATTTGATAGAATCCACTAGACACTTTGACTTGGGATGTTTACCAGCTATTGAGGAGTGTTGATCTTAGGGTGAATTCAACATGGTTGATGACACTTTTCTCTCCCTCCAATAACTATAACTATGTCTTCCAGAGCTCGAGCATTGCTTAAAAAGTTGATTTACCCTTAGAGCTGACATAATGCCTCTAGGATGGCGTTGCGACTACATTTCACCTACTTGATGGATGATGCCCCATTTATAAGGAGATTTGATGATAATCATGATGACATGTGACCCCCTTTGGAGGGGATGGTGCATTGCTTGGCATGATGATGTCATACCTTGGGTTTATGAAGACCCTCTTCATGATGCCTATATTGATGACCTGGGCTTGTTTGTGGACAACTTGTTGATGAGGGAGCTAATTCCTGATGATTAGACACTAAGTAATGAGGAAATATGACCTTTGAGATGAGATGCCCCCTTTGGGTCCATCCATTACACCTTTGACATAGACATACTTGTTGGAGGATGACATCACTCCCAGAGTAATTTCCACTTACACGTGGATAATTGTGGCTCACTTTTATGTTTTCTCATTGAGTTAGCTACCTTTGGGGGTTCAATTGTGATCTATGCAAATTGAAATCACATTTAATATTATTTTTAGAGATTTTAGAAAAATTACAAGAAATTTGACTCTATTTCCTTCATATAAATAGAGAGACGTTGTAGTCTTCTTGGATCATTGTCACACACACTTCGAGATCAATGCACACTAGTTAGTAGTTTATCTCTTGGTTTCTACGGAGCACTATTTGAGAAAAATTTCCTTGGGGAGGAAATTTTGATTAGATTGTTCTCTTTCGTAGATGATTATTAATGATTATTTGATGATATACGCTAATTTATTATAAATAATTTTTTCCATCTTGTACTTGTTGAAGAATTAAGATATAATGAAAATTTCACCAAAGTGTTGTTGATGTTTTATGGCTCTAACATCTCCTTGATCAATATTTTCATCAATTTTCTTGTGAGGAACCTAGGTGCAACATCCTCCCTTTCAATATCCAAATAAGATAGGACATCTAGGTTTAAGGAATTGAGAAAAATGATGTTGTCTTTCTTTCTCCCCTTGAAATCACTTCCATTGGTCCTTTTCTATAGATTTTTAGCCATAGACACCATTATACCCTTGATTGAGAAGGGAATTAGTATTATTTCTTGTGCCAATCCTAAAAAAAGAAAATCCTACATTTTTAGTACTTTGGACTTTACTTTTATAGGGTTAGATTTTGCATGCATTCATTTGGAAAAATAAAAATATCATTTTACATGTATTTTATAGCAATTAATTAGGGTCGTAGTTAGGGTTTCTGTTGTTGTTGTATGTGTTTTTAGCCATTGAAAATTGTAGTTTATTCTCCTGTTTACTTATTGAATAGTCCTATTTTTTCAATTGTTTATTATAGATTCATGGTCGTTTTATTTACGCTGTCATAAAAATTGCTAGTTAAAACCCTAATTTATAACAACAAAATATATTTCCTTGATTACATGTGTTTGGGTATTTGTTTGAGCTTCTCTTGGTCTAACTAAGTCCTCTAGATTTAGCCACAGGGCCTTTTGAACTCACTCTCTTGAAATTATGTTGAAACCTTAACCATTGAATACTTGTTCTTGGGTCAATATTTTTTTTGTTTGTAAGTTATATTTTTTTCATTGCCAAGGATTATATAAGTCCAAAGACATTTCTTGTCAGTGTGCTGCCACATGGGAAACTGGACCATTGATAAAATGATAGAACATTATTCCAGAAAGAAGCCAAGTACCTAATAACTTTCTTAGAAAACAGAGTGACCCCTAGAGTCATAGAGTAGTATATAGACATGTTACTATAAGTGATTTATAAAAAGACAGAAACTAGAGATTACATAATTACGATAAAGTAATTGGAGTAACAAAAAAAATTGACACACTAAGAGGAAAACATCATAAATCGACTAAGAAGAGGTGGAAGCATCAACCTCAACGCAATTGAGATCCCAAGGCTTGCAATTGCTTGGAGTAGCACTAGGAGCAACACTAACTTCAATTCGCTTGAGTCACATGCTCATTTCCTTTTGATGAAGCACCACTTCATCCAATACTGACATAATGTATTCCTTAGCATTGTTTTGGTTCGTGATAGAAAAACCCAATAATGACTTTGTTCTGTAGTATAATTTGATGGTAAGTAAATCTTCATTCTTCCCACCATGAGCATGGCCCATGTGAGGCACCTAGTCCTTTATGTTTACGACCACTTTAGAGTTCGACAAACATTACTTATCCTTGGAAATATCATCTTCCAATTTGTGAGGCTCATATTGAACTTGCGGTGACATCTTCTCCCCATACATTCTTGTAGATCTCTTTGTTGCAAATACTGAGAGGAGGGTGAATCAATATTTCTTTTCAATTGTTAATTTTACCAGTTAGATCACCTATATTTAGAACACAAAATGAACAATAAGAATAAATGCTTTTATTAATTTCTTCTTTACAATAAATCAAGTACAATATATGTAGCACTCCAACCCTAGATGAAGACACCAACCTTCAATCCACTAGGCTCCAACCTATACTTTGCCAAGCAATTAATTTGACTTCACGAGGCTCCAACCTCTATTTGCCAAGCACCGACTTGGACTTCCAAGGCTCCAACCTTGTCAATTCTGAGGCACCAACCTCAAGGGCTCCAACCCTATATCTAGTACAGGCTCCAACCTGGTCTCTTGAGGACTCTTATCCTCTAGGGCTCCAACCCTATCTTCCAAGGCACCAAATTTGTCTCTATGAGGCTCCAACCTTATGCTTCATTTCATCAAGATATATTTGGTTATACTTACGACTCCCAATGTCTATCCCTGACAATCTTTAGCTTACTCTTCATTGTAATCTACACATCACGTCATCAATGACAACCTTTTCTTCGTAGAAGGTGTCACCGCTGCTCTTCATCATACCCAAACAATTTCTCCAAGTTACCTCATGATGGCTTCATCAATGCATCACTGTCTTCAACATTATCTCCGCAAGATCTTCAATATGTCTTCAAGTTACTCCAAGATGTCTTTCAGGATTTTTCAAGAGTGTCTTCACAAGGTGCTCTAAGAGTGATGTTAATGTGCTCCAAACAGATCTTCAAGACGACATTCCTTAAAGATATCTTCAATAGGATTCTCTAAAAGAAGTGTTTCAACAAACTTCAATAATATTTCTACAAGGAATTATTTCTGATTCTGAATCTATCTTAGGTATTCAAAAAGGATGTTGAAACATTGCTGCAAATTCCCAACTGATGTTTAAAACTTGTAACCTTGGGAATAGGATAGGTTGCGTCAAACAATGCTGCTCCAAAGTGTGACATCAAAGATGCTCCAAGTTTTGCTACAAGTCAACACAAAGGTTCTTTAAGGGCTGCTCCAGTTCTGCTCAACCAGCTGCTCCAAGTTCAACAAGATGCTTCCACAAGATAGACCAAAATTAAACTTCAGGACTACCATTCACGCTTTGAAATAAGTCTCAAATAAAAATCTGAAAGTTGTCCTTAGCATTGTCACAAAAGAGGGCTGAATCAGGGCTTAACAAACTTATCCACAAATCCACCAAACCATGCTTCAAGAACAGCTCAGATATGCCTTTGGAATCACCACGAAAACAATCCTAAAAGGGTTCAATTGTCTGCTTCAAAACATGCCTTAGAAGAGGCCGAAGTAAGCTTCAGCTACCACAGTATGACAGTGTACTACTTCAGGTCTGAGTTCTAAAAAGATGACTAGTCTGAGCTGTCCACACAGTCTACAACAGTCCGAGCAAAGAAAAAGCAAGTTGATAATCCCAGGTCTGCAATATATTAGAATTGTGACAGTCCACCATACTGCTGTAATTTGAGTTTAAGGTATCCCAAACACAAAAAGTATTTGCCCAAATATATCCTTCTCAACCTCTTTTACTTATCTATCATATCACTATATTATCTCTGAAATTCTAACCGAAAATGATGTTGAAATGAGGAGTTCGGACTCCAATATATACTGGTTTTGATTACAGACGAAAAGACACATTTATTGGCGAAGGGACATGAGCCTACAAGTCGGCTTAGGTCGGCTGGCAAAAAATAATAAATTTTCTAACTTATAAATTAAATTTCTCAAAAACTATTTGGAGTTTTGGGGCGTGTAAGGGCTCATTAGAAAGGAAAAATTATTCCCTAAAATATGGTACAAGAGTAAAATTGAGAAGCTGCCTCTAGGGTAGTGAAAATTATTTTTTAATGATTGAAATTTAGTGCAGAAAATATTTGGGACAAAATGAGGAGTGATTGGGACAGTGATAATGAGAATATCCAACAAAGTCATCATGATAGTGAATCCATAATTTTCCATATGGAGATCTTCAAAGAGTATTCCAACCACCATCTAGATCATTAAATGAGATCTTCCAAAAATGTCATCATATGCCATCAAGTGTTCTTCAAGTCCTTCATGTCATCATATAGTTTCCAACCATGCCATCAAGACCTTCATCGAATGACATCTTCAAGTGTAGTCTTGTAGGTTACCAAACAAGGTACATGATTGACACTTGGCACCTTTATAGTTAGTTCAAGGACTTGTTCAGGCAATACTTCTTCATTAGTGGCTTGACTTCTGCATTGATTAACCTCTTCATTGATGGCATCCTTAGCACCTAGGGATTGCATGACGTTCATTGACATTACAAGAATATTTGCCGTCTCAGTTATTGAAATCAACGACAACCTTGATTAAAAATCTCCCCCTTTGTCATTGATGGAAATATTCTTTCCCTTCAACATTCTCTCCCCCTTTGACATCAATGGAAAAAGGGGTGTTGGACTACTCCCCCTATCAAGCTGCTTCTCTTTATCATATTTTCTCGTCAATAATAGTTCTTCATAGGTACGATGCTCCCCCTGTCATGGTGCTCTTCTTTCTGGAAATGTGTTCCATGATAGATGTGTTGACATTTCTCCATGGATGAACCAAATCCCCCTGCATGCATAAGCTCTTCTAGCTTTTTTTTTTAGACAAGAAGGATTGCTACCTTGTGATCAAGTGGAAGAAATATTCACAATTTCATTATTTTCTTCAATGGAGTTACTCCCGAGAGATGATTTGTCAAGATTTTCCAAGTGTGACTCATCACCTTTTCACGAAAGACTTCTGCAAGAATAGTCACGAGTCACCAGCTCCCCCTAATAATATGCATGGTCTCCTTTTGGCAGGGTTTCACCATCAAATACTTGGAATATCAACGATGAATTTATCAAGTCAACAACATGTGTTGTTGGCTGAAGTGTTCAAGAGACTTCTGGATTCAACTTGCTTCCTTCTCCATACTTGTGTAACTTTTTTCTTTGGCATGGTTCTAGCCTGTGTAGAGGCCCAAGTCAAGTTACAATCATGTGCCACATGTCCAATGTTATGGCAATTGAAGTACTCTATCTTGTTCATGAATAAGAAATCATGACTTCTTCTTGCAAAATTTCTTCAAGGAGATTGATGGGTACCATTATGTTTGTCTTTGTGATATGCCCTACAATATTTTTCCATGTGCCCAAAGTTTGTACAAGAATAGCAATAACCAAGAAATATACTTTGGTACCTCGGAGATCAAATTTTCCTTGATGTACTTCTAAAGTATTTTTGCCTTAGGATGCTTTGATGATATTCATTGCCTTTTGTATTCTTGACACCATCTGCAAGTCTCCTTGGAGTAGAATTTCTTTCGTTGTTGTCTTGATTCTTCTCCTTGCCTTTGCTGGAACTGGGAGCATGAACATTTCTTTCTAGGTTCCTCGCATCTTTGTTGTTTGAAGCATTATCATTCTTGCTTGAGAATTCACCTGCATAGCCAAGACCCGATTTATCAAGGGAAGACCTTTGATGACTTATGATGTCATCTAGTGTTTGAGAGCTTTTCAAGTTCTTATTTAGCAAGTCAAATTCCTTTTTAAGAAAGACAATTTCTCCTTTCAAATTTTCACAATCTTCATCTTTCATAACTACTTGCTTCTTCATTTCTTCCATCATTCTTGTTGCTTCATGTGCTTCGATTTTAAGGGAGATGACATTTGATTTCATTATGAAGACTTCTTCATTCTCCTTTGCTATAATGCTCTCCATTTCTTCTTTTATTCTTGTAGCTTCACATGTTTCGGCCTTGAGAAGATTGATGTCTGATCTTAGTTTCAAGATTTCTTCATCCTTTTCTTCTAGTTGGCATATCATGGCGTTTCTCTCCTTTTCTGCTTCATTAACTTGTCCTTCTATGAATGCCAAAGTTTCCATCACCTTCTGGGCTCTTTGTGCTTGTTTCCTTGATTCTTCTAGTTGAGATCTAAGAGAAGAGACCTCTTCCTTGTATTGACCAATCTCTGCTTCTAGATTGTTTAAACTCTTAAGTCTTTGTTCAAGGTGGCTTGACAAAGTTTCTTCCCTTTTATTTGCCTTATCCATTTGATTTTTCATAGATTTGAATTCTTCATGATGCTTTCTTTTGTTTTGATGAAATTCCTCTTTAAGTATGGTGAGCTCCTCATCTCTTTCTTGTACTTGAAGCTTGACAAAGTCAACTTCCTTCCTTGTCTTGTCTTGGTTGCCATCTTGCGCTTTCTTCTTAAGTTCCTCATCTTCCTTTTTCAAACCGTTAATCTCTTCCATAGAAGCCATAAGTTTATTCAGGAGATCTTCTTCAAAGTCTTCTTTGTTCTCTTCATCTTCTAGGTCTTCTTTAGCCTTGTTGCCATCTCTCTTATCTTCAGCTTCCTTGATGGGTTTTGGATTTCCTTCTTGCTTTCCATCATCTTCTTGACTAGAGGTCATGGTCAATGCTCCTTTTGAGTGAAGATCATGAAGTTTGTCCCATATGCCTTTTGCTGATGAGCATTTTTCCAAATTGGCCGTCATAGAATCAGGCAGCCCATTCAAGATTGCTTTCATTTCTCTTGTATTATACTTCTTGGATTCTCCTTCCAGCATGCTATCAATAATCACTGATTTCCAAACTTCAATTCCTTGAGGAAGACATGTCTTTAGGAGGATTGAATACTTTCTTTCTTGGATTTTAAATTTGTGTTCTAATGATCAACCTTCAAGCTCTTAGGCTTTGAGTGAAGGTACTGGCTCTAATTCCAATTGTTGGAAATACTGGGAGGGGGGTGAATCAATATTTCTTTTCAATTGTTAATTTTACCAGTTAGATCACCTATATTTAGAACACAAAATGAACAATAATAATAAATGATTTTATTAATTTCTTCTTTACAATAAATCAAGTACAATATATGTAGGGCTCCAACCCTAGATGAAGACACCAATCTTCAATCCACTAGGCTCCAACCTGTACTTTTCCAAGAAACGACTTGGACTTCACGAGGTTCCAACCTCTATTTTCCAAGCACCGACTTGGACTTCCAAGGCTCCAACCTTGTCAATTCTGAGGCACCAACCTCAAGGGTTCCAACCCTATATCTGGTACAGGCTCCAAACTGGTCTCTTGAGGACTCCTATCCTCTAGGTCTCCAACCCTATCTTCCAAGGCACCAACCTTGTCTCTATGAGGATCCAACCTCATGCTTCGTTTCATCAAGATATATTTGGTTATACTTATGACTCCTAATGTCGAACCCTGACAATCTTCAACTTACTCTTCACTGTAATCTACACATCACGTCATTAATGACAACCTTTTCTTCGTAGAAGGTGTCACCGCTGCTCTTCATCGTACCCAAACAATTTCTCCAAGTTATCTCATGATGGCTTCATCAATGCATCATTGTCTTCAACACTATATCCACAAGATCTTCAATATGTCTTCAAGTTACTCCAAGATGTCTTTCAGGATTCTTCAAGAGTGTCTTCACAAGGTGCTCTAAGAGTGATGTTAATGTGCTCCAAACAGATATTCAAGACAACGTTACTTCAAGATATCTTCAATAGGCTTCTCTAAAAGAAGTGTTTGAAAAAACTTCAGTAATATTGCTCCAAGGAATTATTTCTACTTCTGAATCTATCTTAGGTATTCAAAATGGATGTTGAAACACTGCTGCAAATTCCCAATTGATGTTTAAAACTTGTAACCTTGGGAATGCTCCAAAAGATCTTCTTCAATAGGATAGGTTTCTTCAAACAATGATGCTCCAAAGTGTGACATAAAAGGTGCTCCAAGTTTTGCTACAAGTCAACACAAAGGTTCTTAAAGGGTTGCTCCAGTTCTGCTCAACCAGCTGCTCCAAGTTCAACAAGATGCTTCTACAAGAAAACCCAAAATTACACTTCACGACTACCATTCACGCGTTGAAATAAGTCTCAAATAAATATCTGAAAGTTGTCCTTAGCACTATCACAAAAGAGGGTTGAATCAGGCCTTAAAAAACTTATCCACAAATCCACCAAACGATGCTTCAAGAACAACTCGGATATGCCTTTGGAATCACCACGAAAACAATCCTAAAAGGGTTCAACTGTCTGCTTCAAAACATGCCTTAGAAGAGGCTGAAGTAAGCTTCAACTACCATAGTATGACAATGTACTACTTCAGGTCCGAGTTCTAAAAAGATGACTAATCGGAGCTGTCCACACAGTCTACAACAGTCCGAGCAAAGAAAAAGAAAGTTGATAATCCTAGGTCTGCAATATATTAGAATTGTGACAGTCCACCATACTAATGTAATTTGAGTTTAAGGTATCCCAAACACAAAAAAGTATTTCCCCAAATATATCCTTCTTAGCCTCTTTTACTTATCTGTCATATCACTGTATTATCTTTGAAATTCTCACCGAAAATGATGTTGAAATGAGGAGTTCGGACTCCAATAGATACTGGTTTTGATTATAGACGAAAAGACACATCTAGTGGCCAAGGGACATGAGCCTACAAGTCGGCTTAGGTCGGCTGGCGAAAAATAATAAATTTTCTAACTTATAAATTAAATTTCTCACAAACTATTTGGAGTTTTGGGGCGTGTAAGGGCTCATTAGAAAGGCAAAATTATTCCCTAAAAGATGGCACAAGAGTCAAATTGAGACGCTGCCTCTAGGGTAGTGAAAATTATTTTTTAATGATTGAAATTTAGTGTAGAAAATATTTGGGACATAATGAGGAGTGATTGGGACAATCATCATGAGAATATCCAACAAAGTCATCATGATAGCGAATCCATAATTTTCCATATGAGATCTTCAAAGAGTCTTCCAACCACCATCTAGATCATTAAATGAGATCTTCCAAAAATGTCATCATATGCCATCAAGTGTTCTTCAAGTCCTTCATGTCATCATATAGTGTCCAACCATGCCATCAAGACCTTCATTGAATGACACCATCAAGTGTATTATTGTAGGTTACCAAACAAGGTACATGATTGACACTTGGCACCTTTATAGTTAGTTCAAGGACTTGTTCAGGCAAGACTTCTTCATTAGTGGCTTCACATCTTCATTGATTGACCTCTTCATTGATGGCATCCTTAGCACCTAGGGATTGCATGATGTTCATTGACATTACAAGAATATTTGCCATCTTAGCTATTGAAATCAATGACAACCTTGATTAACAATCTCCCCCTTTGTCATTGATGGCAATATTCTTGCCCTTCAACATTCTCTCCCCCTTTGACATCAATGGAAAAAGGGGTGCTCAAATACTCCCCGTATTAAGCTGCTTCTCTTTATCATATTTTCTCGTCAATAATAATTATTCATAGGTACGGTGCTCCCCCTGTCATGTTGCTCTTCTTTCTGGCAATGTGTTCCATGATAGATGTGTTGAAATTTCTCCATGGATGAACCAACTCCCCCTGCATGCATAAGCTCTTCTAGCTTTGTTTTTTTTTTTAAAGACAAGAAGGATTGCCACCTTGTGATCAAGTGGAAGAAATATTCACAATTTCATTATTTTCTTCAATGGAGTTACTCCCGAGAGATGATTTGTCAAGATTATCCAAGTGTGACTCATCACCTTTTCACGGAAGACTTCTGCACGAATAGTCTTGAGTCACTAGCTCCCCCTAAAGATATGCATGGTATCCTTTTGGGAGGGTTTCACCATCAAATACTTGGAATATCAAGGATGAATTTATCAAGTCAACAACATGTGTTGTTGGCTGAAGTGTTCAAGAGACTTCTGGATTCAACTTGCTTCCTTCTCCATACTTGTGTAACTTTTTTCTTTGGCATGGTTCTAGCTTGTGTAGAGGCCCAAGTCAAGTTACAATCATGTGCCATATGTCCAATGTTATGGAAATCGAAGCACTCTATCTTGTTCATGAATAAGAAATCATGACTTCTTCTTGCAAAATTGCTTCGAGGAGATTGACGGGTACCATTATATTTGTCTTTGTGATATGTCCTACAGTCTTTTGCCATGTGCCCAAAGTTTGTACAAGAATAGCAATAACCAAGAAATATACTTTGGTACCTCGGAGATCAAGTTTTCCTTGATGTACTTCTAAAGTATTTTTGCCTTGGGATTCTTTGATGATATTCATTGCCTTTTGTATTCTTGACACCATATGCAAGTCTCCTTGGAGTAGATTTTCTTCCGTTGTTGTCTTGATTCTTCTCCTTGGATTTGTTGGAACTGGGAGCATTAACATTTCTTTCTAGGTTCCTCACATCTTTGTTATTTGAAGCATTATCATTCTTGCTTGAGGATTCACTTGCATAGCCAAGACCCGATTTATCAAGGGAAGACCTTTGATGACTTATGATGTCATCTAGGGTTTGAGAGCTTTTCAAGTTCTTATTTAGAAAGTCAACTTCCTTTTTAAGAAAGAAAATTTCTCCTTTCAACTCTTCACAATATTCATCTTTCATAACTACTTGCTTCTTCATTTCTTCCATCATTCTTGTTGCTTCATGTGCTTCGATTTTAAGGGAGATGACATTTGATTTCATTATGAAGACTTCTTCATTCTCCTTTGCTAGACTGCTCTCCATTTCTTCTTTTATTCTTGTAGCTTCACATGTTTCGGCCTTGAGAATATTGGTGTCTAATCTTAGTTTCAAGATTTATTCATCCTTTTCTTCTAGTTGGCATATCATGGTGTTTGTCTCCTTTTATGATTCATTAACTTGTCCTTCTATGAATGCAAAATTTTGCATCACCTTCTCGGCTCCTTGCGCTTGTTTCCTTGATTCTTCTAGTTGAGAACTAAGAGAAGAGACCTCTTCATTGTATTGACTAATCTCTGCTTCTAGATTGTTTAAACTCTTAAGTCTTTGTTCAAGGTGGCCTGACAAAGTTTCTTCCCTTTTCTTTGCCTTATCCAATTGATTTGTCATAGATATGACTTCTTCATGATGCTTTCTTTTTTTTTGATGAAATTCCTTTTTAAGTTTGGTGAGCTCCTCATCTCTTTCTTGTACTTGAAGCTTGACAAAGTCAACTTCCTTCCTTGTCTTGTCTTGGTTACCATCTTGCACTTTCTTCTTAATCCTCATTTTCCCTTTTCAAACCGTTAATCTCTTCCATGGAAGCCAGAAGTTTATTCAGGAGATCTCCTTCAAAGTCTTCTTTTTTCTCTTCATCTTCTAGGTCTTCTTTAGCCTTGTTGCCATCTCCCTTATCTTCAGCTTCCTTGATGGGTTTTGGATTTCCTTATTGATTTCCATCATATTCTTGACTAGAGGTCATGGTCAATGCTCCTTTTGAGTGAAGATCATGAAGTTTGTCCCATATGCCTGTTGCTGACGAAATTTTTTCCAAATTGGCCTTCATAGAATCAGGTAGCCCATTCAAGGTTGCTTTCATTGCTCTTGTATTATACTCCTTGGATTCTCCTTCCAGCATGCTATCAGTAATCACTGATTTCCAAACTTCAATTCCTTGAGTCTTCAAGAAATTCCTCATTCTTGCCACCCATTTATCAAATTTTCCATTGAACAATGGAGCCTTCGCAAATTGATTTACTTCAATTTCAATGGTTGAGGAAGACATGTCTTTAGGAAGATTGGAGAATTTCTTTCTTGGCTTTTCCATTTGTGTTCTAATGATCAACCTTCAAGCTATTAGGCTTTGAGTGAAGGCACTGGCTGCGATTCAGTCGTGGAAATGCGAGGGAGTGAATCATGTTCTTTTCCTTCAATTTTAATTTTACGAGCTTTACGAGTTAGATCACCTATATTTAGAACACAAAATGAACAATAAGAATAAATGATTTTATTAATTTCTTCTTTATAATAAATCAAGTACAATATATGTAGGGCTCCAACCCTAGATGAAGACACCAATCTTCAATCCACCAGGCTCCAACCTGTACTTTTCCAAGCACTGACTTGGACTTCACGAGGCTCCAACCTCTATTTTCCAAGCACCGACTTGGACTTCCAAGGCTCCAACCTGGTCTCTTGAGGAATCCTATCCTCTAGGGCTCCAACCCTATCTTCCAAGGCACCAACGTTGTCTTTATGAGGCTTCAACCTCATGCTTCATTTCGTCAAGATATATTTGGTTATACTTACGACTCCCAATGTCGAACCTTGACAATCTTCAGCTTACTCTTCATTGTAATATACACATCACGTCATCAATGAAAACCTTTTCTTTGTAGAAGGTGTCACCGCTGCTCTTCATCGTACTCAAACAATTTCTCCAAGTTACCTCATGATGGCTTCATCAATGCATCATTGTCTTCAACATTATCTCCATAGGATCTTCAATATGTCTTCAAATTACTCCAAGATGTCTTTCAGGATTCTTCAGAGTGTCTTCACAAGGTGCTCCAAGAGTGATGTTAATGTGCTCCAAACAGATCTTCAAGACAACGTTCCTTCAAGACATCTTCAATAGGCTTCTCTAAAAGAAGTTTTTCAACAAACTTCAGTAATATTGCTCCAAGGATTTATTTATGCTTATGAATCTATCTTAGGTATTTAAAAAGGATGTTGAAACACTGCTGCAAATTCCCAACTGATGCTTAAAACTTGTAACCTTGGGAATGCTCTAAAAGATCTTCTTCAATAGGATAGGTTGCTTCAAACAATGCTGCTCCAAAGTGTGACATCAAAGGTGCTCCAAGGTTTTCTACAAGTCAACAAAAAGGTTCTTAAAGGTCTGCTACAATTCTGCTCAACGAGCTGCTCCAAGTTCAACAAGATGCTTCCACAAGACAACCCAAAATTACACTTCAGGACTACCATTCACGCCTTGAAATAAGTCTCAAATAAATATCTGAAAGTTGTCCTTAGCACTGTCACAAAAGTGTGCTGAATCAGGCCTTAAAAAACTTATCCACAAATCCACCAAACCATGCTTTAAGAACAACTTCGACATGCCTTTGGAATCACCACAAAAACAATCCTAAAAGGGTTCAACTATCTGCTTCAAAACATGCCTTAGAAGAGGCTGAAGTAAGCTTCAGCGACCACAATATGACAGTGTACTACTTCAGGTCCAAGTTCTAAAAATATGACTAGTCTGAGCTGTCCACACAGTCTATAGCAGTCCGAGAAAAGAAAAAGCAAGTTGATAATCCCAGGTCTGCAATATATTAGAATTGTGACAGTCGACCACACTGCTGTAATTTGAGTTTAAGATATCCCAAACACAAAAATTATTTTCCCAAATATATCCTTCTCAGCCTCTTTTAATTTTCTGTCATATCACTGTATTATCTCTGAAATTCTCACCGAAAATGATGTTGAAATGAGGAGTTCAGACTCCAATATATATTGGTTTTGATTACAGACGAAAAGACACATCTATTAGCCAAGGGACATGAGCCTACAAGTCGGCTTAGGTCGGCTGGCAAAAAATAATAAATTTTATAACTTATAAATTCAATTTCTCACAAACTATTTGGAGTTTTGGGACGTGTAAGGGCTCATTAAATTATGCCCTAAAAGATGGTACATGAGTCAAATTGGGAAGCTGCCTCTAGGGTAGTGAAAATTATTTTTTAATGATTGAAATTTAGTGCAGAAAATATTTGGGACAAAATGAGGAGTGATTGGGACAGTCATCATGGGAATATCCAACAAAGTCATCATGATAGTGAATCCATAATTTTCCATATGGAGATCTTCAAAGAGTCTTCCAACCACCATCTAGATCATTAGATGATATCTTCCAAAAATTTCATCATATGCCATCAAGTGTTCTTCAAGTCCTTCATGTCATCATATAGTTTCCAACCATGCCATCAAGACCTTCATCGAATGACATCATCAAGTGTAGTCTTGTAGGTTGCCAAACAAGGTACATGATTGACACTTGGCACCTTTATAGTTAGTTCAAGGACTTGTTCAGGCAAGACTTCTTCATTAGTGGCTTGACATCTTCATTGATTGACCTCTTCATTGATGGCATCTTTAGCACCTGTTATCACTCTAGTAAATTTTCTATCAGAAATATTTAAAACTTTGTAACTTACTAGAGGTAACCAAGAACCTCTTTTAGAATTCAGGATCTAGCCTTCCTGAGTTCCGGAGAGGGATCTCTCCTTAAGATTCAGCTTTGTTTTGTAATGGATTTTAGGCTAGCTATGAGTGGACAATTTGGTTTTATTTTTTGAATGTTGGTAGGAATAAAGGACTACAAGGGAAACCATAGAAATATCTACCTAAACATTGGGCAATGGAGTCAAATTTATAGCAAACAAGACTAGAAAACTAAAGTCAAAAGAACAAATATACTAAGGGAAAGATAGATGATCTTCAGAGGGTTTAAAAAGGCTATTTTGATGAAGTGGTATGATCTGGACTAAGGGTAGTTAAGAATCATTAGATCATAGAAAAGGAAGAGGGAAATTGAGGTCGAATGAGACTAAAGAGCAATTAAGAATTCTAAAGTCTGGAAATCAGCAGAAAACATAAACATGAAAAACTTGTAAAAACAAAGAGCTTTTTACACTGATTCTGTAATATCTTTCCTAGTTATTCATTTGAGATAGAAAATAACACCAGATGTATGAATTAAACTTGAAGAAATAAATAAAGAAAACTGGAAGATACAATACTCATCTTATCAACACGAGGATCATTAATTATGATGTCTATTTGCTTCAGTTTCCAGCCTGCTGCTTCAACTTAACTCACATAAAATCCCAATGTTTTCAACAAAAAAGTCTATAGTGGTCTTGATAATTTTATTCCACACCAAAATACTTCAAAGAGTGAAGTATTTATACAAATTCTAAACTAGAATATCTTGAAAAAATATCAAGATTGGTTCACAAATATCTCTAATTGTTTTACATAAATAGAACTTAAGTAAAGGAAACTCAAGACTAATGCATCTATTTGGCACTATTTTTTATGGATAGGTGATGAAAAAGAGAAGAATTCGAATTTGATCCAACTCTTAGTTTATGATGAGGCATCCAAGTCACTAACTGCTTCCTTTCTTTGTGCATTCTGCTCCAACAATTCTGCAAACTTGGGGTCCAATGATACCTTTGTATTTCTCAATATGAAATAGATATGTAAAAAGTGAAAGAGGTTATTATGGATAAATATGTTGGTGAAATAAACCGCTTTTAGTTTCCTAAATTCCTCTCCAGCTGTGCACAATAGGCTCTGCAAAAAGATGTTTAAGAAAGAGTTTTACAGAGTCTGAAAAATAGGCTGTAAAGATGTGCATGTATCTCTCATTCTCAAATGACTGTGCAAAAATTGAGATAGGTTTTTGTAGATGGTATCTCAGGAACAAAAACCTCCTTCAGTTTTTTAAGATGTTTTTTTGATTGGCCACCATCTTCTGTGCAAAATGATGACTTAACAGGAATTTTCTGCAAAAAGTGCTCTCCAGTATTGTTTAATATTTCCCAATTCATAATGGATGTTAGAAACGTGAGAGAGTTTTTTGTAGATGGCCCTCTTAAGAACATAAACCTCCTTCAGTTTTTCAAAATTCATCTTGGATTGGTCACAATATGTTATGAAAAACAATGACTTAAACAGGAAATTTGTGCAAAAAATGTCCTTTCTTGCTCTCTTTTTCATCTTTTCACCTTTTTGTTCTTTTAACTGTTTTACTTTCACTTTAGATAAACTTCATTGTTGGTGAAATTTTTTTTCATCTCTTTTTACCATTTTATTGCCTCTGTATTTACTTTTACTGTTTACCTTTGACTGCTCTTGTAACTTTGTTTTAACTTTCACTCTAACTTTTACCTAATACAGTTTAACCACTGATGCTCTTTAACTGTTATGTTTTCAATGTCGTTGTGAATTCTAACTTCACTTTTACCATTCACTATGAAAAATTCATCATTCTGATCTCTCTCTGACTTGATTTTGTTCTTTCTTTGTATGAAAACTGTTTGTTGAATGAAGATATTGAGTTAAAATCTGAGAATTTGGAGCAAACAATTTTTTCAACTAGTATTGAAACTGTTGGCCCAAATCCATATTCTGATAATAACCTGCAAAAATCAAACAATTTGTTAATGAAATCCAGGTTTGCAGGGAGGTGATTAAAGGCTTTTTTGAAAGACTTGTGGAATGAGATCAATCTGTGGAGGTTTAACTCTATTTTTTAGGCATTTTGGGTAGCTACTGCACGATTGGATTGTTTGCAAGAGTTATTCACTTTAACAGAGATGAAACTGAGCAATTTAGGTTAAGGATGGCTTATTTTGAGATTTTTTGCTCAATTATGTTTTTTGAATGGGTTTGATTGAAAACAAGGAATATCAAGGTAATTAAGAGGTTTTAGTTGTTTAGATCCTTGAATTTAATCTTTAAACTGTGAAAATTGAGGAAATTGGCTTTAAAAAGGTTGACAGTCAAAAACAGGGCTTTCTGGGAAAATTGGTCAAGGAGGCTCAGCAATGGTGTCTGTGAGTAGTTTCTGAAGGTCGAAGGCGCAAATGATATGCAAATAATAAAAACTAAGGTTGAAACCTTAAGTTTTATCAACACACATAACATTTATTACAGGTTGAAATTAATGGCGGGAGTGGTTTTTTCGTTTGAAAGCAAAAACCAGCGGTGGTTATCACATTACTTTCGAGCGGTAACTATTTTTTAGCTTTTACAATGTGATCCAGTGAAATTAGGACACGTAGCAGGCAGTGATTTCATAAAACAACTCTTTTCGCAAAAATTTTGGGAACTTTGGTCGATCACTTTAAAAATACGAAATGAGCTGCGCACCGTCGGATGTGGCAGAGTGGAGCGAATGGTCGGGATTTGATTGAAAGCTGTAGGGTGAATGCAGTGGGGCCGGGGCTTTAGATATTAGCCATAGATCTGGTGAGTGAAGATCTACAATTGAAGTTTAACCCGATGAGGAGTGATGGGGACGGGGGTATATGTTATCGGGTTAGATGTGGACCGTTAGATTTAGAGGGATGATTGAAGATTAGACGGCTAATAATCAATGCGATGGGGGAAAGATAGGGAGCTGGGGATTGTTCATCGCGTCCGATGAGAACCGTCGGATCAATGGGATGAGGATATTGGATGGTCGATATAAAATCCGAAGGCGATGAGGGATTTTTAACCAAGGTTAGAGCTTTGGTAAAAGGGGTATTTACGGGAAAGTAGAAAAGGTTAAGGTTTTAACCTTGGGGTTAAGGGAAATCGGGAAAGGGGAATAGGATTTCTTTGAAGTTTAGCTTAAATTAAACTTCGGGTTTTATATTTTTGTTTTAAACACATATAAACATGTTCAAAGATCTCTTTATATTTTTATTATATAGTTAATTAAATGAAATCTATTTAATAACCATAGAGGGTGGGATATTTGAATAATGATATTTTTAGCCAAAGGGGGTTTATTTTGGGTATTATTAAAACATGTGAGGATAATCAACTTTGGCTAAAGTTATAATAATGGATTTTTGGGACTATTTAATAAAAGGGAGTTATATTAAATAGGAGAAGGATAATTAATAAAGAGTTAAATAAAATATGTTAGGTGTTAATATGAAAAGGGAAAAGTGAATATTCAAAACATACCATTATAACCAATAAAAGTGAAGATTAAAGCAAAACTTGCATTTATGATAATTTCATCACTTCTACTTAGGATAAAGGTTATTTTGAGGGTTTTATATTTCATAAGATGTAGGAAGTTAATCAAATGGGATTAGAGCATCATTAAGTAAAAATGAGGTTTTTACTTATGATTTTTCATGGAAATGAATGCATGAATGGAAAATGATGTGATTTTTGGGATTAATATAACAACTTAACATTTTCAACTAGTCAGCCATAGATCCTTGGGTCCGGTCCCAATAGTAGTCAAGGAAATGCCTTGAGCCTTTCTGACTGATAGTTTAGAATGGTAAATGACTATGGGGAAGGGAATTTAGTTATTTGCAGCCCTGATAAATAATATTTACAATGATGCTTTTCACCTTCTTCTACCTACCCAATTTTAACTGCTAACATTTTTTCTTCCATTTTGATTAGGTGCATTTGAGCTAGCAACCTTTACAACATTTATTCTTTCTGAAAGCAATAAAACTATCTAATTCTGCACTTATTTCATCCAGGAATC